>JAMKQA010001356.1:0-64311 GCA_024699735.1 Posidonia australis
TGTCTCATATGAGTGATGTCAGCAGTCAAGGACTGGTATACCTCAAACCCATCCAGTAAGGCCCTTAATAATGTAAAATGCTCTGGAATAGACCGATCCCCTTGACAGAGAGTGAACAACTGTTCATATACCTCAAAGACTCTAGAAATATTCTTTTCATGACCATAACTGAGACATAAGGTATCTCATATCTTTTTAGCAAAGCTCAACATCATAACTCCCTTAGCAACAATAAGCTCCATACTATTGACCATTCAAGAAACAATGACTGCATCATCCATGAACCAATCATCATATGTAACGTCCTTACTATCTGGAGGAGGTTTGGTGAAATAACTGATTTTACGATAAATGCCACAAAACTTTGTGTCCAAAGTAAATAATTTTTGCCATTCAGTTTTTCAGAAGTTCCACTGAAGTACTTTACTAAAGATTCACATGTAGTCGTTATAAAAAGAATAATCTATGGTCTGATTTTGCTATATAAGTGAAGAACACAACATGATTTGACGTAGAGACGGCAAAAAACAACTCACAATTGCCTACCAAAACACCAACACGAAGTCTGGAGGCACAAACACATGTGGATATCATGTATCCACACACATACGAGGAAGAGGACACAGGAGAGGGCCTACACTATGGTTGGTGACATCGAACGGTGGCAACAGGGTGTTGGACTGCCCTTCCAGCAAGTCTAAGTGCCACATACGCCCCCTACTATTGTTACAGTGGCAGCCGACAATGGTTGATGGAGGCTGGGATGGCTACGAAAGGCCTGGAGGAGGAGAACACCGGTGGGAGGTGTCACTGGAGCAGCCGACAACAACAGGCAACAGCGGATCTGACGACAGACAATGGCGAAGCTGGTTTCTGACAAGATAGGGGTCAATAGGTGGTGGTGGTGGGGAGAAATTAGGATTAAAACCCAAACTTTGGTACCATGTTGAGGTTAGAGGAGAATAATAGAGTCTAACGTCTTTTAGTAGTGAAGAGTTACATATTTACATGAGTTAAAAGATACCTTAGGCTAAATGAATATCCAATAACGCAACAACCTACTATACCTAATACAGGATAATAAGATAACTCTAACACCGTAAAACAAAAGGTCATTGTCTTGGTGCGTACTGTCTCTGTCCAAGTCAACAAGGTGGTTAACCTAAGACGACTAGGTCACATGAATGGCACAGTCTGCGACAGCGCCCGATTGAAATGGAACCTTGCAACTTCATCAACCTACTTCACACATTTCCTTCATCCAACAATCTGACCATGATTTTTTAAAATTGTAATCATTAGTTAAACAATGTTTGTTGATTTGTAGCCACTTGTTATTACTCGTGTTTAATCACTGTTTCACATTTTGCTTTCACAAAAATTCACAATCATAGTCCTTCACACAGTTACTGATTCTAATCACTTTTTCAACATATTATAGCAATTATTGAATATAATTAAAGTTAAATTTATGTTTGAAGCATGAATATTACAATTTACTTGAATTTTGCAGTTGAGCATATTAGTTCTTTGATTTTATCATTTATCAGGTTCTAACTATTATATATTGAATTGTTTTTGTTGTATTTTGTACATCATCACCCCACATCAATTTAGTTAACCCCTCAACACACACTCGACGACTTGAATGTTTTGGAGGCTCGCCACCTTGACAACACCTTTTGCCTCAAAAACTTCGAGACAAATGAGGCACACAAGTGAACAATTCCACCATGACTCCCACCTATTATGTTTGAAAATAGAGAAAGTGACATATCACTACCTCACTTTTGATTTATTTCCAAATGACCCCCTCACATTTAGATAACCTTTAGTGCCTCCTCCATTTTCAATATAATTCCATATCACCACCTAACATTAGTTGACTACTAATTTTCACAGCCAAACATTATTAACTTATAACTTGAATGGAAAATTAACAAATCAACCTGTGCTTGCACCTCTCCCTCTCTCTCTCTCTCCCTCACATTTCTCTTCTAATCATAAACAATCCACCATCACATCATCGCTGTCACCAACATGTCAAGCCACAAATAGTACACCATAATCATAGGGAGTTATTTTGGATAATTCACCAATATTATAAGACAATGTTTTGGCACCACCTTATCCAACTCACATAAGAGAGAATCTTTGAGTTGCCTGCTCCACTCTAACCTGCCTACCCCAAATACCAGATTTGTCTTCAACCCCCTAAGCTTTTTACCATTGTACAAATTAGGGAATTTACGTTGTACCTCCTCTACGAAGCCACCTCTATGATAGCTTAACCATAAAGTCTCAAATCTAAAAGGACTTATCCCTCACAGATCATGATCCTCAAGGCAAATCGACGAAGGCCATATCCCTCACAATCACATCCAACTTCTCCATTATATCCCACGCCGATAAAAATGGAGTTTGTCCTTTCAAAAAGAGCACAACCATCGCCAGCCATCTCTATCCCCACAGCTGACCATGAAGTTAGGAAACCACCTCTTTCCAAGCCATAAATCAAAAATTATTGACATTCAAAGAGAAATCCGTGAGTCAATATAACTCTAACAATGTTTAGCCAATAAGTATATAATCAAATGTTGCAGAAATAAAACAATTAAAAGACCATTCTGTCATATGAATATGATATTTTAGCATGAGGGTATTCATAAGCTGATCATAACTAAACTGCACAATTCATCTATAGCAAATACATTTTTTGAATAAAGAGACACAACACCAACACCATTACGAACTGACAGATACAAAAAGAGACATACATTATCCTTCTCACTTACCTCACAAGTAAATTTAAACTTTCATCATGTAGGTTTCATTTTTTAATTCTCAAATAATGGTCACCCCGTGAACATAAAATAATCAACTCAAAAGTAAAATACATGTCTTGGTCACCCATGCTTGAGCTACTTGACACAATGTTAAGTGCTAAAGCACACATCTGGTATGCCACTGACTTCTTAAGAAGTGAGGACCTAGACCTTCAAGCACTTGGTAAAAATAAAAATGTGAAAGACAATTTTGTGCTTAGCACACAATACAACTATGATAACTGATTCATACATGTATGTAAGATGGAGATGATCAAGTGTTTTTTAATATTAGATTAAGTCATTACAAATATATAGGATAGGATATATAAATGGATATCCGTTTGCCCTATTACATGACTCAATACATAATACTCTAATAAGCTCAACATTCTCCCTTAAGCTGGAACATACATATCTATCATGTCCAACTTGTTACAAAGAAACTCATAAATTATAACATTAAGTCCTTTAATGAATATATCTGCAAACTGATCAGATGATTGTGTATATAGAATAGCAATAATCTCATTCATAACTATCTCTTTAACATAATGACAATCCACCTCTATATGCTTGATACACTCATGGAAAGCAGAATTGTTAGCAATGTAGATAGTTGCTTCATTATCATAATACATGGACATAAATACAGCAACTGAACGATCTAGATCTGTCAAAAGAGAGCGAAGTTACATCATTTCACAAGCAGTTTGAGCCATAGATCTATATTCAAATTCAATACTAGATTGACAGACGACATTCTACTTTTTACTATGCCACGTGACCAGATTACCCCTAACATAGATACAATATCCAGAAGCAAATTTCTTAACTCCTTTGCCGCCTACATAGCTACAATTTGAATATGCTTCAATAAGTAAATGGCCATTTTTCTTGTAAACTAGTTCTTTTTCAGAAGCCTTCTTAACAAAAGTCAATACTCGTATGACTCCTAGCCAATGTACTGTCCTTGGTTCTTGTATAAACTGGCTAAGGACCACAACATATGGAATATCTTGCCATGTCACAGTCAGAGAAATCAATTTCCCAACAAACCACCTATACCTATCAACATCCTCTAACAAAGGTGAAGAGCTGTCTTAAAGGTCTAGACTCTAATCAAATAGAGTATTTTCTAGCTTACACCCCAAGAGACCTATTTCATACAATAGATCCAGTACATATTTTCCTTGTGATAATGTCATACTATCTCTAGTATAAGTAAATTTAATATCTAAGAAATACTTAAATCTGTCCATGTCTTTGGTCACAAGGTACTTCTGTAAATGATCATTCGTCTTCTAGATTCAATTAAGATCACAACCACTTACCAGAATATCATCTACACACATGATTAAAATCACATAATCGTTGTCTACCCGTCTGTAAAACACAGAATGATCCACAGTATAGCGTCAAAAACCACAAGTAGTAACAATGCTACTCAACTTCTCAAAACAAGCTCGTAGACACTGTTTAAGCTAGTAGATAGCTTTTTTGAAAAGACACACTTGATTTTCTCCCTGAGCAATATACCCAGGAAATTACTCTATATGCACCTACTCCATAAGATCACCATAGTGAAATACATTCTTGACGTCGAGCTGACAGATTTCGCAAGATTTGTTGATAGCAATGGAAAGAATAACTCTGATATAATTCAACCGAGCAATAAGAGAGAATGTGTAAGAGTAATAATTGTGATACTCTTGTGCAAAGCCTCATGCTACTAGGCAAGCTTTGTACTTGTCTACCATACCATGAAGTCTGTATTTAATGGCAAATATCCATCTACAAGTAACAACAATTGTTCCCTTTGGTCTAGGCATTAATATCCACGTCCTACGAGACACAAGTGTATCCATTTCATCGTCCATTGTTATATTCCATTGTGGTAGTAAAAAGGCCTCTTGGTAGTTTCTGGGAATCGATTCAGAAACAATAGGCAAGACAAACGTACGAAAAGTATGGTGAAAGCAATCATAACTAACAAAATGAGAAATAAGATGTGGACTATAATGACACGTGTACCTTTTCGAATGACAATGAGCAAGTGAAGATCTGTGGTGGCAGATCTGCAGATAGTGAAGAAGATGTGGTTATGAGAGGACGTGACCGTCGACGATATACCTACGAAATCTTTGACACCTCTTTACCTGTAGTAGGAGCATCATTGACATTAATACCATCTGATTCAACAATGCAAGGTAAAGGTACTTTATCGGACGAAAAAGGATCACTAACAAAGAAGCACTGATTTTCATGAAAGGTAACATCAAAGACTATGTATTTCCGACTAACAGGAATATAACAACGATAACCACATTGAGTACGACAATATTCCAAGAACACACATCGAATGGACCCTAGAGCAAGTTTATCCAGATTTGAGGTCAAATCCTGAACAAACGTAATACAATCAAAAACTTAAAAACTAAGTGGAAAAATATCTACATCAGAAAGTAGCCTCTTAAGGAGAATTTCTCCCCCAAATAGGGTGAAGAAGGCATACGATTTATGAGATAAGAAATTGTTAAAGCGACATTAGACCATGATACTTCGGAACCTGCATTTCAAATATGAAAGACTTGACAACATGATATAATGATGTTTGCGTTCAACTACACCATTTTGTTGCGATATACGAAGACAGGAGGTTTGCTAGATAACACCCACAGATTCACAATAATTGCGTAAACTTGTTTAAGTAAATTCCAATACAATATCAGTACGAAGAATTTTTAAACAAATAGAATATTGATTTATCATTTCCACGAAAAAAAAAATTTTAGTATTAAGAACACTGACTCTATCTTTCAACAAATAAACCCATGATACTCGTGGAAAATCATCAATAAAGATGATATAATATCGATAATCAAACACAGAAGATGTTTTGACTAGACCTAATACATCACAATGAACCAATTTTGTGCTTAGCACACAATACAACCTATGGTAACTGATTCATACAAGTATTCTTGACTAAAGATGCACAAATGAATGAACTTACAGCAATGTGCAATACAACATAGTAATTATATTTACCAAAGTTGTTTTATGTGTAATGCAATACAAAATGCTGTTGATGAAGCTGCACAAACTGGAGAATAACCTGCAAATGCATTTTTATTATGTCATCGTTATTCGCCAACTGAGCAAGCTTGTTAGATATACGTGTAATATGGCCAATGTTGCCAATTCTAGGCGGTAATCTTCCATCAGCAGGCACAGTAGGCTGCAAGATAAACCAAAATAAATATATAAATAAATGTCATCTGCTTTATATTACTTAAGTTATGCGGCAAGGGAATTTAAGCTAAGTCAGCTATAGCTTAAGCTTGATACAAGTTATATTTTCCTACAGTCCAGTGCAAGCTCAACTACAGATTAGGCTCAAAACCTATCATAAAGCTAAGGTAATGGCACAGGTATAGATTAGTATTGTCTCAGATAGATTACTTTGAGGCTCTAATTATTGAAAAAAGAGATTACCTTATTGGCGTTTGCTGACAAAGTAAAACTCTTTTCAGCTCCAAGAATCCTACTAACAATAACACACTCTACAAAAAGATGATCTACAAGGAACGTCCTTTTGCTCTCCAAGCAAGACAGAATGATGCATTCAACATGGTGATGTAGAAAATTATGAAATGGATACCTACAATCATCATCAAAAGCATTGGTGATCTTTTTCTTAATGAGATATGAGATTCATAAAACACGACGACTTACTCAAAAAACAAATCCAGAACACATTTTATGGTTCCTAGACGAATTAGTTCCTTTTCAGTATCTTCATTGCCAATTGTCAATAAAACAGAGATGAACTCTACAATCTGCAAATTAACAGCAAAAAAAAATGCCAGCAGATATCAAAAGGAATCAGGCATGCAACTATAAAAAAGCTTTGAATTCTCAAACAGCATTTGCAGAATCAATCAAGTTTATTACTCATCATAATATTACAGATCGACCAATTTCTCAGCTAGAAGTTCAGTGGGGTACTTAGTTGTCAGCCAAAACGTGATGTTTTGGGCTGTCTTTTGATAATTTATTGAAGGATTCAAATATTTAAGCTTTAATATTTTGGGTGAGATGGTTACCTGAAGAATGGATCTCTACTTTGCAAGTGTCAGTAGACCATCTGATTAATCACTAGAATAAGTGAGCCTCCTCTAATCAATGAGGATAAATAAATTGTGTGATTAATCACTAGAACAAGTGAACCTCGTCTAATCTATGTGTTCAATTTCAAGTTCATTCAGAATATATTTTACCAATTACCATCATGTTTTAAAAGTTTTAAGCCACGTGAATTGGTTTGGAAAAGAAAAAACGGATTTAAACAAGCATATTTAAAATATTTTATGCTTGATTACAATAGAACATTACAGGTGTATTTGTGGTTGGCAGGTTTCTCGTCATGGTACTACCACAAGAGCTGGCTAGGACAATTAGATGTCACTCATATATATTTTAATGTTTTCTTACGGATACAGATACTAGATTAGCAATATAACAAGAGTCATGTAGTTGTACATCACAGGTTTTAAGTAAATTTAGTGATTATTTTCTGTTATTTATTTAAATTCAATTATTGGATTTACTTTAGAGTTATTTAGTTGTTGATGGCTTTAAAAGTGTTACGATTTTTTATTGTCGCAACTAAAGTCGTGACAATTCTGTCATGAACCCAAAAATGATATTTCTCACTTCTACTAACATTTCATTTTCGAATATGTTGTGAATGCTATGATAATAAGTAAAAAATAATCTTCAGCATTAAGGATGGGGAGACGAAAGGGATAGAGGACACACGGATAGAGAGACAAGGACACCAGATGCTATCAAAATGGAGAGACAAGGACCTGAGATGCTATTGATGCCTTGGATGGGGTCACTTGGCGAGGCAGTGCACAGATCCTATCATCTGTGGAGGCTGCTCTTGCATGGGTTCCCTTGGTCGGGAGAAGGAGAAATGCAGAGGGATTCACTAATGGTGATCTGACAGCTTTCTTAGGCAGTAAGCGAGGAGGGAGGAGTCATGAGTTAGTATGGATAGCTGGGTTCTTCCTAGCAAGCAGGAGAAGATAGGCTTGGGCTGACAAAACTTATGGTCAAGCTTGCAGATGTCTGGAAAGCAGGATTCTGCACTCCCAAGACTTATTCTCAAGCTTGCAGAGGCCAAGGAAGCACGAGTGTGCAGAGTCATACCCTCTACTGGAGCTACACAATAACATGAAAGAAAAATTTTGCAAGTTCCTATGAATGCAACCTATGGACTTGAGCAAATGTAAGGAAATTGATCGATGGAGGGAGTACTTCCGACATACTTCCCACTGATGTGCAGTTCTCCATTGAAGTTCCAGGAATTGCGATCACTGAATTACGATGCAAGGTTTGGGAATGGAAAGTTTCATGGCAGCTTGTTCAAGCTTTTGGGGTTCTGGTTGGTGTGGAGGCATCAGGCAACCATATTGGCTAAAGAGAGAATCTAAAATGTGAGGATTATGTATTTGACATCTGATTTGACCTACTTCAATGATCTACCTAATCAGGGCAATAAAATGGAGCTAGCTTTTATATACCAGCCTCAAAAGAAAGAGGAATGCAATCCAATTCAGGGATCAATCCCATCTAATCTCAGCATGGCAGCTCCTAAAGATAATTTGTCTTGGGATCATTTCATTCCAAAATCTACAATGAAACTTTTTGGTGTTCAAGCCTTGAAGCTATCTTTCTCAGATGACGGTTGTGTTCCTGTCAGAAGAAGTTTGATCAGGTGGCTGCTGGAGAGATATCAAATATCTAGGTCGAGACAACTCATTCTTTCTCAGAATTTGGGTGCCAATGGTGATAGTGTAACAACTGAAAATCCATTTAGCTTGTAATTGTCCAAAATTAATGAATTTTAATTGTAAACAAGTGTTACTGGTGTGAGGTCTCATTTTGTTAGCTCAGTGATTGGCGCTTTGGGCATTATTTCTTATTCTAACCACTAAATTGACTAGAACTGCGAATTCCTACCGTAGGTTGGTTCCGCATATTGGACTCACGGGTTGGTTCTACGGATTGCTCTTGCGAATGGGTGTCACGTATCTACTCCATGGAGTGCATTCGGTTAACTTATTTTTTCCTGTTTTAGGTTAGTGTTGACCATGGAGTCATTGGAGCTGTAAATTGGAGGAGTAGATGGGTTGACGTGGAGTTGTTGCAGCTCATGGAGTCATTTGTCGATGCATGAGTAGTTGGCTAGGACGTGTTGATGAGCATGTGGCAACTTGCACAATCAGGACGCTATATAAGGGACGAGGAGTCTTCTGTAAACCACAGCCTTCCCTTGCCTTTTCTCAAACCTGGTGGAGAGTATAAGCACTGTCCAGAGACTTCTCCCTTCTTCCTCCCTTCTTCTGTCAGAGTGAGTGACTGATAATGAGACAGAGAGGTGAGATTTGAGCGCTGACCAAGCATCCACTTGTCCAGTGAGAACTCCAGTCAACGCTAGGAGGTTTTATCGTCAATGAACTCCTCCCGTGTGATCGAACACTTGTGAAGGTAAGTTGAGCTTCTCGATGTTTGAGTTCATGGGTCCATCTCCTCCCATGTTCTGATTTTGACTCATCTCAGGGGGTTGCATGTGCCAGCGGTGTGGTGAGCTTCGGTCTTCATCTCGATAGCTTTTTGGGTCGCCAACGGTGAAGAGAGTCCCTGTATGCTACTATCAGGTGCATAGCTCACCGTTTTCCTTCAATTTTACTTCCAATTAATGCAAATGAGTAGTTTAGAGTGTTTGGAATGCTTGGTAAGAGATTCATGATTTTTAATGTGTTTAGTAGCTTTTGCAGTGACTTTTGGTATATGTAAATAGTGAACCCAAGTGTGTATGTTCCCTATGGATTTTCATATCTTAAGCTATGATTATCGGAATGCTTTAATTTTGTCTCATATTGTAGAGTACTTAAATGTCTTGGTTGATATTATTTTTGTGGAATTTTTGGTGATTCGTGGTGAGACCATCAGATGTTCCCATCCAAGGCGATTTTATGGTGCCCCACTATCGACTACTTAGGCTTTGGTTTCAAGGATTGACTGTAGATTCCAGGCATGAATTAGCCCTACGTGTTGGTAGCATAGGTCCCTCTTGCGTTTTGTGCAAGATTAGGCCTTATTTTCATGGGTTTTTGGTTTAACTTTTCGGGTTTAATTGTGGTGAGATGGTGTTTTAGTTTTATAAATATTCTAATGATATATAAATGGTTTTGAAAATTATGTCCAGAAAATGTGGTAATGTTTTGAAAAAAACTTCTCGTAGTTTTTGATGGTAGACCAAGATACCAGAGAGTCGTGTTACCTGAACCAGGGAATGTAACAACATTCTCAGGTGTTTAAATACGTCACCTAGATTAAGGTCAAAAATTAAGAAATTACAGGCAAGTGTTCGTCAAATCTTAGAAATATAATACTCCAAGATTGTCGTTCATAAGGTCGAGACTGAGGTCCATGGGTCGAGATATCGTCCAAGCCTAGAGGTATGACACTTCGGTTGCTCCAAATGTTAAAACTCAGAGTGTCGTTTGAACCTAGAGGTATGACACTCCAGTTCCTCTGAGTATCGTGGTGCGAACGTCTAGAGAACATACCCTACAAGTGTATGGCTAGTACAGTCAGGACTATGTCCCGTTTCTAATGTCATCCTAAGAGAGGACAGCTCACCTAGATGTAGAGTGAGCAGATGTTCCTAGTGTGTGGTTAGTCTTTAAATGATCAATCAGGTGGAAAGACACAATGACAAACTTACTTCTTACAAGGTAGCTTATCCTATCCATGATAGTGCAATGTACTTCAATGACTTGCTTATAACCAGACTTAGATACTTGACGTCGAGTAACATGACTCAAAGTGTTTTTGATGTGCCTATGTGGCTCGATGTTTTCTCGTCTATGTGGCATCGCAGTTTTCTACAAATTTTGGTCAGTGGGGCTCGAGTTTTATGGTGTTGGTGGTTTTGATGCTATTAGTGATTTTCAAAAGAAAATAAATTGATTTTGGAAAGTATTTTAAATCCAATTTGATTCCAATAGAAGGTTTTATACCAATTTTGCGTGGTTTTCTATGGGATGTGTGCCAACGCACTAGTGCACATATAGTCGATGTTATCTAATTGTTCAATGTAGATTCCTAGTAGATAAAAAATTTAATTAGTGTTTAATTATTCAATAAATTAAGCATTATTTATATTTAATTTATTTAGACTAATGAATCTTAAGTGTAGTGACGCAAGTTATTACTAGTTTGATATTAGAACCCAGGTTCACTAGACGCATTATCCTAGGATATCCATTCTAATGATTCCATAGGATTACATGTTATGATTGTGTTTGCACATGTTGATTTTTACTATGATTTTTGTTTATTTGTTTTCCTGATTGTTGTACAGGTACTTTGTGTTTCCTTTTGCAAAATGCCTCGTGGTGAAAAGGGTAAGACCCTACCAAAGAACTTGATTCTTAGAAGAAAAGCGTATGATAGGGCATGTGAACCGAACTATGGCGCCTGACTCATGAGATTTCTCATAAATTCAACAAAGGAGGTTCCAATGGATTGTCAGAAGATACATGGCTACATCAACTGAAAAAGCTATGTATACCAACGTTCTGAGGCAAAGGTGGACCTAAGGAGAGCAAGACATAGTTGCAAAGGATCATGAAGATGCTGAAAAGCATAATGTATCCGAAAGAACATTGGACACAGTTAGCCACCTATCTATTAGAAGGAGATGTGCACCAATGGTGTAGAATTATTCTGCAGCTGAGTTTCCAGACTTTGTAACAGTCGAGATCAAGTAGAGACTTTGAAACGGCCTTCTACGAGAAGTACTTTCCCAGTCACGTGTAAGATAGATTTAACTAAGAGTTTTGGAATTTGAACTAGAATAACATGACAATGAACAAGTATGAACCAATTTGCCCAAGCCTTTAACTCTAAGGAATGACAGGCAAAGAGGTTTTTGGAGGGCCTTCAACCAAGACTGAAATTGAAGGTAATGGCTTGTCGAAGTTAGATAGTTGCGGAAATGGTCAAGATGACTTTTCGCTTTGAGGACGAATACAAAAAATTCACGGAAGATCGTCCCAAAAAGAAGCCTAAGTCGTCCTTTACTTCACAATTCTCCTTCTCGAGTTTGCCGAGTTCCAGTGGTTGGAAGGAGTATTTTGGTGGTGTCTCCAACGATTGACACAGTTTTATTAGTAGGAGTGACACTAGTCCTTGACTAACAAATTCCAATGGACCAAGGAAAAGATATTGCTACCAGTATGGTCACACAGACCATCTTGCAGTGAATTACCCTCATTCGCAGCAAGTGCCAGGTCAAGTGGCGTGTTACAACTATAGGAGGCTAAGGCACCTTCAAAAGTTTTGTCCTGACCCTCCCAGGAGAGCAAGGAATACACCACAGTAGCCAACTCAGGGGTCTATCTTTACCATCACTGCATGTGACTTTGGTCCTTCTGAAGATGTTGTAAAGGATAAGGATTCAATGTTTTTGTATTGTGTAACCCCCTCATGTGTTTGCTTGTAACTTCCTCTGTATTCTAAATTATTGTTTGATGTGAAGAATTTGCTTTATTTATTGTGTTTGGCCGTTAAATTCCTTTCTTGTGACTGACCAAATAGTCAAGATTTTGTTTGAGTCAAGGAGTTTTTTGTCCTATATCTCTGAATTTTATGCAATAGAAATGGAAGATAGACTAATTATGCTGACCTTTCATCATAACGTGGTGACATCCCTAAGGAAGCACAGTTTAACTTGGAGATACTTGCAGCCTATCAACATGACGCTAAATGACAAGAAGCTCGATGCCTATCTCGTCATAATATACATACAGGAGTACAACATGATACTTAACATAGATTGGTTGACTCAACAGTTTGCTTTGATTAACTGTATTCAAAGAAGAGTATATTTTAGTTTTGCTAATAATGGTTCCTTCTTTGTGTAAGGTGTGTATCAGGATAAGCCTAAATTCGTTATTTCAATAATAAAGGCTTACAAGTCGTTGACCAAGGGGTGTGTGGATACCTAGCTAGTATTGTTACTTCCATATCTCCTAAGCTGAAAGTTTACAATATTTCTGTGGTACGTGAATATCCCAATGTATTTCGTAACAAATTACTTGGTATGCTACCTCATAAGGAAGCAGAGTTCTCGATTAAACTGATTTTAGGATTTAATGTTGTTTCATAGCTTTCTTATCGCATAACACTAGCAAAATTGAAAGAACACAATTTGCAATTGCAAGAGTTACTGTACAAGGATTTCATCAAACCGAATATATTTCTGTAGGGAATGTCTATCTTCTTCATCCACAAAAAGAATGATTTGCTCCGTTTATATATAGATTATCGGATGCTGAACCAAATAACAGTGAAGAACAAATACCCTTTGCCACTATAAATGACCTACTCGATAAATTACAGTTTGCTTCAGTGTTCTCGAACATTAATCTGAAATCAGGATATCACCCGTTGAAGATCCAAGACTTAAATATTCAAAAGACTATCTTTTGGGCATAGTATGGCCACTATGAATTCACAATTATGTCTTTTGACTTAACCAATGCACCAACTACCTTCATGAATCTAATGAACAATTTAAATCTTTTCTGGACCAGTTTGTGGTGGTTTTTTTAGATGATATACACTAGTATATTCTCAAGATGGAGAGACTCATGCTTTGCATTTGAAACCAATGCTAGATACTCTAGGGCAACATTAATTGTATACTAAGTTCTCTAAGTATGAATTCTTGCTAAGTGAAGTTATGTACTTGGATCACCTTATTTCATAAAAAGGCATCAGAGTAGATCTTGCCAAAGTAAACGCAATGAAAAGTTGAGAAAGGCCCAAGACAATATCAGAAGCTTCTTGCATTTGATGGGCTATTACAGGAGGTTCATTAAAGACTTCTCCATAGCTACGCCTTTCACAGAGATAATGCAAACGGAAGTTCCAATTATTTGTGTCCAAAATTGTGAAACGAGCTTCGATGAATTAAAGACTTGTCTGAATTTAGGTCCCGTGATGACTCTGCCTTTTGAAAGTGGTGGCTTCATAGTTTATAATAATGCTAGTGGCGTTAAGTTGAGTTGTGTCCTGATGTAATATGGCAATGTCATAACATATGTTTCTTGTGAACTGAAGGATTACAAGAAGAACTATCCTACCCATGATCTAGAGATGGTTGTCATAGTGTTCGCGCTCAAGCTTTGGCAACATTATCGGTATAGAAAACAGTTTAAGGTCTTCATTACAAGTGTCTGAAGTATATATTTACTCAAAAGGATCACAACATGAGGCAACGTAGATGAATAAAGTATTTAAAGGACTACGATTTCAATTTGTCCTATCACCTTGGGAAGACCAACATGATCGTCGATGCTCTTAGTTGGTGTACGCATGTAATGTCAAGCTTGATGGTCAAAAAGTGGACCATGTTAAAGGATCTAGTGGATTGCAAGCCTACGAGACAACTTGGGGAAGAATTAACGCTTAAGTAGCCAACTTATTTGTCCGTCCTAAGCTAATGGAATTTATCATTGCTTGTCAACAATTAGATCCTTTTGTACATGTTATTTTTGAGAAATCGAAGGTTGAAAAAAACTTTGCTTTTCAGTTAGGACATATGGAGAGCAAAGACCAAGTACACCAAGTATCGAAACTTATCGATCCAAGTACACCATTCATCCTTAAAGTACGAAGATGTATCGAGGCCTGAAAAGGAAGTTCTAGTAGCATGACATAAAGAGAGATGTTACTGACTGCATGGCAAAATGCATGACTTGCCAACTGGTCAAGATAAAGCATCAAAAGCTTAAAGAAACTTTGCAACTCTTGGACATTTCTGCCTAAAGAAACACATATCCATAGCTTTTGTAACTGATTAGCCACATACCAAGAGAAAGAATAACAATGTGTGAATGATTGTAAATCGATTGACCAAGTCTGCACATTTTCTTATAATCTAAGTGAATCTTTCGATCCATCAATTGCCAGAATTGTATGTGTCAAAGATTGTCCGATTACATGATGTTTTCATGTCCATTGTGTCTAATGGAAACATACGATTCACCTCAAGGTTTCGAAGGACTCTACAAGAAGATTTCGACACGATGCTCAATTTCAACACGACATTCTATCCTCAATCAAATTTCCATATAGAGAAGACCATCAAGATGTTGTTGGATATATTTAGAACGTGTACCTTAGATTTATAGGGAAGCTGGAAGGACCATCTTTCTTTGGTGGTGTTCACCTGCAATAACAATTACTACTTTATCATTGGAATAGTGTCATACAAAGCCTTCTATGTTAGACTATGTAGATCGCCAATTTGCTGGAACAAGGTAGGTAAACGATAGCTCCTTAGTCTTAAGATTATACAGTTATATGTAAATAGAGTGGATCTGATCTGCAAGAGACTTGTAACTGCACAAAGTCAACAAACGAACAATATTGATTGAAGGCCGAGACCACTTGAATTCCTGATTAGAGATTTTATTTTCTTGAAAGTTTCATCGACCAAGGACGTGATGAGGTTTAAAAAACGAACAAAGCTAAGGCCCAGATATATTGACCCATATTAGATCATGCAGAGAGTTGATGATGTTGCTTATAAACTCAATCTATCACTAGAGTTATCAACTGTTCATCATGTATTCTATATCTCTACGCTGAGAAAGTATCATGCATCACAAGTGATTCCAGTTCAACAAGAAGATTTACCTTTTGTTGAGGATGCTATCCAGATCATCGACTGGAAGGAGCAAATGTTGCGAAACAAAGTAATTTCGCTTGATCTTGTACAATGAGAGCATCATGAAGTTGAAGTGGCCACTTAGAAACGCATGGATGCTATCCTAGCCCAGTATTCTTATTTTCTCACCTACCAGTGATTTCGAAGGCAAAATCTCTTTTAAGGTAGTTAAGATATAACACTCGAAAATTCATTTATCATGTAATTATTCAGAATTAATGAATTTTAACTATAAACAGGTATTACTAGCATGAGGCCTCATCTTGTTAGCTCTGTAATTAATATTTTGGGCTTTATGTCATGTTCTGGCCACTGAATTAACAGGAACCGTGGCCTCCTACCACAGGTTAGTTCCATGTATTGGACTCACAGGTAGGTTCTACGGATTGCTCTCGCAGATGAGTGCCATGTATCGACTCCACGGGGTGCATTCAATTAATTCAATTTTCCTTGTTTTAGGTTGGTGTTGACCTCAGAGTTGTTGTCACTATGAATTGGAGTAAATGGGTTGACGTGAAGGAGTTGTAGCTCATGGAATGATTTGTTTGGTGCAAAAGTAGTTTGTTGGGATGCGTTTGTGGGTATATGGTAGCTTGCACAACCAAGACGTTATATAAAGACGAGGAGTCTTCCGTAAGTCACAACCTTCCCTTACCTTTTCTCGAGCCTAGTGGAGAGTATGAGCACCAATGTTCCAAAGACTTCTCCCTTCTTCCTCCTTCTCCCTTGGCTTCAGTCCTCTCCTCCCTCTTTCTTCTATAAAGAAAGTGACTAAGAGTGAGACAAAGATGTAAGAGTTGAGCACTGGCCATGCATCCCCTAATCTAATGGGAACTTTGATCGACACTAGAAGGTTTTATCATCATCAAACTCCTCCCCTGTGATCGAACACTCATGAAGGTAAGTTGAGGTTTGCGGTGTTTGAGTTCATGGGTTCGTCTCCTCCCATGTTCTGACTTTGACTTGTCTCAGTGGGTTATGTGTGTCAGTGGTGTAGTGAGCTTCGGTCTACATATTAGTGGTTGAACGTATGAAGTCTGTAAGTAGCTTCCAAGCGGTAGTGATCGTCAAAGGAGCTTTTTGAGTCACCAGTGGTGAAAAGAGTCTCCGTGTACTTCCAAAAGGTACACACCTCACCGTTTTCCTTCAATTTTACGTCCAATTGATGCAAATGAGTAGTTTAAAAAGTTTTGAATGCTTGGTAAGAGATTCATGATTTTAGGAGATTTATGGTAGCTTTTGCAGTGATTTTTGATGCATGTGAACAGTAAACCCAAGTGTACATGTTTCCTTTGCATTTTCATATCTTAAGCTACAATTATCATAATACTTTGATTTTTGTCTCATATTGTAAAGTACTTAGATGTCTTCTTTGTGATTATTTTTGTGAATTTTTTAGTGATTCATGATGAGACCTCCAGATGTTTCGATCTGTGGTGATCTTTGGGTATCCTCTTTTCAGCTACTTGGTTATGGTTTTAGGGGTCAACAACAGGTCAGGCACAAATTAGCCAGGCAAGTTGGTACCATAAGTCCCTCTTGCATTTTGTGCTAGATCAAGTCCCATTTTGGTGGATTATTTATTTTACATTTGGTGTTTAATTGTGGTAAAATGGTGTTTTAGTTTTATAAATATTCTAGTGATATATAAATGGCTTTAAAAATGATTTCTAGAAAATATGGTAATATTTTGAAAAGACTTTTCTGTAATTTTTGGTGATGAACCAAGATACCGAAGGGATGTATTCTTTGGACCCGAGAATGTGATAACATTCATGGGTAGTCGAGCACGTCACCTAGGTTAAGGTCAGAGACCAAGAAACTACATGTAAGTATTCATCAGATCGTAGAGATACCATACTCCTGAATTGTCATTAACAATGGAAGAAACAAGGCTCACAAGTGGCACCTGTACTATTAATCCTCTATTTTATTTTGAATAATTGTTTTTTTTTCTATTGACCCAGAAATCACCAAGACCCACCACCCCAATTGGGATGAGCACATGCTCCAAATTGGGGGTTCACACATAGTGCATCCACTAGTTATTTTCCTTGCTCGTATGTGTTCTCCAATGGGAACCTTTCAATGAGGCGTCTTACCATTGACCCTCAAAGGTAACCATTATTTTGGATGATTGTTTAAAAGGCCAAATTATTTTTACAAGGAGGAACATCATTCATGTGGATACATTTTTCTTAAGCAATTACTAAGAATATTTGCATTATTTCATAGGTGAAAGCATTATAAAAAATAATGACATTAGATAAGGAACATTGACAAAAATGTGTTACCTTTAGGCGAAGATTTCCAAGTGGAGGCTGTAAGCTTCCATATGTCGTAGGTAAAACCATCACAGAAGAAGACGTATCCAAAAGCTTCACTAAGTCACCTGCAAACATATAGACAATCCAACAGTTTGTTTGAGCACCAAAAAGTAAATGATGATTAATCAAGCTATAAAGACCAGAATAAAGACTACGTTTGACAAAGGAACCTCACTAAATTAGCAGACCATCCAGTATTAATTTAGTTGTCTGGGACATAGGCCAGTAGTTGATCCACTAAGACCAGGACAGAAGGGTGTAAGTTTAACAAAAGACCGTGCAAAATTAGCAGACAATCAAGCTTTAATTTAGCACTACCAAAACAGAAGCCACTGGTATAAGCAATCACCAAGTATAATGTGCAATTAGGTTAAACCCTCACCCTACAAACCCTCTCCTTACACGCAATTTCACCATAATGCCACCTAATTTCTCCTTGTTCTCTCTATATCACAATTTACCATAATGCCACCCCAAACTACTTATTCAATCCCAACCATCCATCTTGATCCAGATTCTACCCTTCCACCACCCACTTATATAAGCAACCCTTATCCACCATGAAGGGGTCAATCTTAATGTGTGGCAATCCAAAACCCTAGAGAGAAGAAAGTCAAAGAAGAGAAGGAGAGCTCCACCCAAATTTTATCTCTTCTCACCACTTTCCCTTCCAGTCACAATCAAATAAACCTCATTTTCATCACAAATCGAGATGACAACAATATTAAGGTACAACCAAAATACACATTTCCATGTGGGAGCTTAGAGGAAGGATTTCACCATCAATACTCCATCAAGACAATGTCTCGTGGAAGAAAATCATTCTTAATCCAATAACAAAGTCGATAGAGACTTTTATCTATGATTTTAAATGCTGGTTTCGTGTCGGACTTCGGTTTGGCAAAAATAAAAAACATGTACGATATCAATGGAAATATCGATGAAAACATAGTAACTTTCCATAAGTTCACAAATTTAGGCAAAAAACTTCGAATTTCAATATGAAACACCAGAATAAACTAAAGTAAACAATAATCTACATCTAAGGCTATTTAAATCTATTTTCTAAATGTGTAACATATTAAAATACACTACATAAACTTAACATAAATATCCTAAAACATAAATAGTACCTAAAAAGACTTAATAAAAGTATAAATCATATCTAAAAATGCTTAGTATATTTTTAAAGTGAAACTTCTCATGATATTTAATATGAAAAGAAAATAAACATGATAGAACACAAGTGTTGGAGATGTAGAGTCTGAATAAGGATCACCTTAGATGCCACCACCTTACAAGGACTTACAAGGAGTTTCCGGATTGAGAAACTGAGAAAAGATTATTTCCTAGAATAAAAGTCGAGTCCCCCATGTCGGGTTGACTCAGCAACGCTCAGTGTCAGAAATACATTTTGTTGGTCGACACAATCAACACGAGTTGACTCGACTGACACAGGGGACCGAAAAACAGTATTTCTAGAAATATAGTATAAATATATATCCACATATATGAATATCGACACATATTGACAAAATTTCACTAACATGTATCAATGTTTAGAACTATGCTTCTATTATACAAATTCAAATGGTTTGCCATCATTTCTACCACTCTCTCCATGTTTATGCTTATGTGTTCCTTGTCGTGCTTTGGTTTTTTCCCACATTTCCTTGCTTATATGCTAAAGTTTGTGATGGGTTTAGATAACTTTGACTTTGGGTCCTTGCACATAGGGTTATTGTGTTCCTATGGGTGTTTAATCGATTCCATATAATGTCATCCTAACTTTCATGCTTTCCACGCCTAAGTACACATGTTTGCTACTTTGTTTACATATGTGCCTTTTGAACCCGGAACTAGGATTTAATATGTTGACATTCTTTCTATTCCTTTGCCACAATTGACATGATGAAATGGATATCATGCTTAGGTTCTATCATGTGGATGGTTGTCATGCAAGTGTTTGATGAATTGTGTATGTGAGATGGCCATGAATCTACTTCGTGAAATGGTGTTGGTGTGCCTTATTTTGCTTCCCATTTAGCTTCCACATCATGGTAAGGGCATTCATACATAGTTTTGTGCATTGAAGGATCTCGGATCATGATTTAGGAGTTTTAATTCATTTCCTTCTCTCGCAATAGGTTGTCATACCAAGACTTCTATAGTCTTTTGTTTTCCATCCCTTCTCCAAACATTTTGATAAAAATATAGATAAGGCTGCCCACATTGTTTGAGACATATCCATAGTTCATCAATACCTTTGGAGCTCATGTTGTCACACATTCATCAATAGACTTCGATTTATTTTTTCACCCATTCATTTCACTTCGATTTATTTTTGCATTTTGTTTCTATGCTTTGTTCCTGCTCATCGAGATTCATTGTATTTCATCTTTTTTGCATGATTGACCAACCGATAAGCATAGTTTTAAATGTCGATTTCGTATCGGACTTCGATAAGTTGAAAAATAGACACGTGTCGAGGAAATATCGGTATGTCGGAATCATGTCGGTGGAAACATGGTCAAAAAATTTACATTTGTTCAAAAAATTTCCATTTCATATCGTATCGGAGTCGAGTCGGTAAATTTAAAATAAGACACGTGTCGGAGAAATCTCGGTGACACGCGTAGACATTTGGTACCATACCGATAAGACTAGTGCACTTACCATTGGTTAAGGATCATGCATTTCTCTTATTGCTTTTTTGCAGTCACATGTTCATTCTCTAATTTACTCGTGTCTTCATGAATTCTGGTCATCTTCCCACTTTTATTAGACTAGGTGGCATTTCTAGCTTTATTTAGCATTTGATTTCTCAGTTTATGCTTTCTTCCATATTTTGCATTTTCAAATCATTTACATGACCCAACTCACACATTTAGTTCTATGAGCCTCATTTTTCCAAGTGTTATAGTTATGCTTTCCCCTCTAAATGGGTAAATTGGATCAAGAATGTAGTGGTAGCCGATAAAGATTCTGTTAGGAGTTAGATTATATTAAGAGGTTATATGGTCTATATTGTATTAAAGTAACTGGATATCTATTTATCCAATCCTATAAATATGTAATATATAACCGTAGATAATAGATTCCTCTTTTCTTTTCTCTCCATTTCACACAGTACAAGAGCTTAGGAGAAAATCCTAGGGCTTCTTAGCCACCACCCACTCTGGCAAGTTTTTCTGACACTAACCAGCCTCTCTAACCACCTCGCCAGCATCGGAAAGCCTCCCCAATGCCGTTAGGCCACCCAAACCTCTTCTCCTCTTCCATATGTCTACCAGGCCTGTCCACCAACACCGTCAGGCCTACCAAACCCCTCCGCCAGGCCTTCCAAGCATCTCTTCCGACGTCATCTGGCCCTCCAACCTTCTTCTCCACACTTCCAAGGCCATCAAGTTGTTCCTCCATCGATTCCAGCACCTCCAGTTGCCAACAAGCCCTCCTATCACCAGTGACAAGCCGACAAGCCTGTTTAACGGTTCTTGTAGGGCCACTCTACCACCGACGATTGTATTGGTGGCATCTATTTCTATGCAATCCATGTGATAGATTGTACATACTCCTTACTACTACTATTGACGGTGATTTTGTATTATCCACCTGATCCGCTGCCTCTCGTAGGTTCATGGACTCCTATACCACCAAATTGGGAGCATTTATTCATTGTTGTAGACCTAAATGGCACTATTAAGATCTGTTTTTTTCAAAATCAGTATAACTTCAAGGGAATCTTTTATTAAAAATCTCAGTAAGACCTCTCAGAAACTTAATAGGAAGAACTATACCTTCTTTTACATCCATTATATTGCTACTGACACGTCTGTTACTTCGTCCGATCATTCTATAATGACTGCTACCTAGGGTCGTGATCACAACCCTGGTCGAAGTTCTGGTCGAGAAGGAGGCGGTGGACGTATAGATGGCAAAGGTTGTACACCACACAAGCACGGTTGTTGTACAAATCACCGATCAGATCGTATCGTTGCTAGGAGAAGTTTGGAAAACCACATTGGGCATAGGTTTCCATCGAGACACAGACTACTATACCTACAGTTACTCCTGTTATCAACATGCATTCAGTGACCCTTTCATAGGATGAATACACTCAATTCCTCTAATTCTACAAAAGTCAATTCTCTACTACTATGACATCACATATCACTGCTTCCATTAAAGGGATCTCTTGTTTGTTAGCCTCAAGAAATAGTTCTTGGATTATTCATTCAAGAGCATTCTCTCACATAACAGATAGCCTTCACCTTTACTCCCGTATATCCCAATTACCTAGCTGATGGTAGAACTTATCATGTTTCTGGACAACGCACTATTCATACTATGTCCCAGTTAACATTAGACAAATTCCTCTATGTGCCTGAATTTCTAATTAATCTTTTATCTATTAGCACTACTACCAAACAACTTCACTATTTTACAACCATTTTCCATTTTCCCTGTGCCTTTAAAAATCTACAAACGGAAAAGAAGAATGGTTTAGGACGTAAGCATGGTCAAGGAGTTTACTTACTAATCAAAGATGAGATACCTCGAAGACTTGCGTCATTAGCTTCCATAATAGAACCCTCTCTCATTTGACATTGTCACTTGTGCCATCCGACTCTTAAAAAATTACAGCAGACACTTCTCTGAATTTCTGTTTCTTCTTTTCATTGTTAGTTTTATAAATTAGGTAAGCACCATCATGCTACCTTTCAGGGTCTTCGTCTAGTTTGAAGTCAGAGTCCTTTTGAATTGATTCACTATAATGGATAGGATCCAACCAGAATACCATCTATGTCTGATTATAAATACTATATTGTGTTTATTGATGATTTCTCCCGAATCTTGTGGGTTTATTTGTTAAACATAGAATCAATGTTCCTGATATTGTTACGAAATTTTTTGCTGAAATAAAAAAAATCAATATTTTGTTTGTCCAAAAAATTTTCGAATTAACAATGCTTTAAAATTTACTCAAATAAACTTTCCAAATTATTATGATTCTCTAGGTATTATTCGTCGGACTTCTTGTCTATATACATCTCAACAAAATGGGATTGCTAAACGCAAACATCGATATATTCTTGATGTAGCACGTTCCATTATGATTGAGATGCATATTCCCAAATATCTATAGTCAAATGCAGTACTCACAATCTCATATCTCATTAATCGTATGCCTCCTATCCCACTTAGAGGGGAGATTCCTCTATGACGATTGCATCCTAATAGAAATTTCTTTACTCTTACTCAACGGGTATTTGATTGTGTTGCCTTTGTCTAAGATTTTACTCCAAATCTAGACAAATTGGCTTTACACTCTATTCGTTGTATTTTTGTTGAATACTCTCGTACTCAATGAGGGTATCAGTGCTTCATCTATATCATCAGAAAAAACATTATGTTAGCAGATGTTACATTCCTTGAGAATCAGTCCTTTTTTAGCAGTGTTGATTCACCTATAGAGAGTATTCCTTTACCAGTATCTGTAGAATTTTATGATATTGACGGTACTAACATCACTATTATGAAAGACAATATGCCTTGTCTTTACAGGTATATCATCAATGGCAGTGTCCCTCTACAACCATTACTTCCTCACCTTCTGCGGATCTATCAACCACAAACATTGACTTATTAATTGTCATTCAAAAAGATACACGTGCTTCCACTATCCATCCTATTTTATATTTTGCTAGCTATGATAAACCTTACTCTATCTACCGTACCTTTGACTTGTCCATTGCTTCTAAATCACTTCCTAGGAACTACCAAGAGGTTAAATTATTATCACAGTGGAAAGCAACTATGGATGAGAAGATGCAAGCTTGAGAATCAGTCCTTTTTTAACAGTGTTGATTCACCTATAGAGAGTATTCCTTTACCAGTACCTGTAGAATTTTATGATATTGACAGTACTAACATCACTATTATGAAAGACAATATGCCTTGTCTTTACAGGTATATCATCAATGGCAGTGTCCCTCTACAGCCATTACTTCCTCACCTTCTGCAGATCTATCAACCACAAACATTGACTTATTAATTGTCATTCAAAAAGATACACGTGCTTCCACTATCCATCCTGTTTTATATTTTGCTAACTATGATAAACCTTACTCTATCTACCGTACCTTTGACTTGTCCATTGCTTCTAAATCACTTCCTAGGAACTACCAAGAGGTTAAATTATTATCACAGTGGAAAGCAACTATGGATGAGAAGATGCAAGCTTTAGTGTCTTGAGGTACTTGAAATTTGGTTCCTAGACCAACAAATACAGGTAGATGTTTACTATCAAATGTAAGCCTTATGGTGAGGTTGATAGATACAAAGCATGCCTAGTAGCATGTGCATTTACATAGGAGTATGGTGTGGACTATGTTGAGACCTTTTCTCCTATAGCGAAGTTGAATTTGATAAGGATCATTCCGTCTATTGTAGTGAACCATTCCTAGGAGCTAAGCCAGTACAAGTAGATGTTTACTATCAAATGTAAGCCTTATGGTGAGGTCGATAGATACAAAGCACGCCTAGTAGCATGTGTATTTACATAGGAGTATGGTGTGGACTATGTTGAGACCTTTTCTCCTATAGCGAAGTTGAATTTCATAAGAATCATTCTGTCTATTGCAGTGAACCATTCCTAGGAGCTAAGCCATTTAGTTGTGAAGACTGCTTTCTTATATGGTGATCTCACAGAACAAGTGTATATAAAGCAACCTCCTAGGTATATTGCTCAAGAGAAGAATCAGATCTCTCTACTCAGAAAAGCAATCTATGGCCTCAAGCAGAGCCTACATGCTTGGTTCGAGAAATTCAATAGTATCATTGTCGATTGTGATTTTCGACGATATGTTGTCGACCACTCTATGTTCTTCAGATGCGTGGAAAGTGTGTGTGATTCTTATAGTGTATGTGGATGATATTTTGATCATTAGTAGTGATACTATAGGCATTTTGAGGACAAAGAGCTACTTGCAGGCACACTTTATCACTTAAGGCATTGACAGACTCAAGTATTTCTTAGGTATCGAGTTTGCTTACATCAAGGATAGATTAACATTGTCCCAGAAGAAATGTGCATTAGATCTTTTACAACAGAGAGAATTGCTAGGGTGCAAACCAGAGAACACTCTATTTGATCAGAGTCTGAATCTTTAAGATAGCTCGTCATCTTTGTTAGAGGACATTGGTAAATACAGAGACAACTGATTGAGAAACTAATCTATCTGACTGTTACACGCCTAAACATTGCATACACTGTTTGAGTGCTCAGTTAGTTTATGCAGGAGCCAAGAACAGTACACTAGTTAGAGACTTTGTAAATACTGTCTTACATTAAGAAAGCTCTAGACCAAGGGTTGGTTTATAGAAGGAACAGTCATCTACATGTTGAGGCGTATTCAGATTCTAGTTATGCAGGAAAAAAGAAAGATCAAAAGTCTATTTCAGGGTACTACACATATGTCAGAGGAAATCTTGTTACATGACGTAACAAAAAGCTAAGTGTCATTTTTAAATCTAGTGTTGAGATCGAATATCGATCTATGACACAGAGTGCTTGTGAAATGATGTGGTTCCACTCCTTTTCGACTGAGTTAGGCTTCTCTGTTAATACAACCATAACAATGTATTATGATAATCAAACGACTATTCATATTACTAACAATCCAATCTTTCATGAACACACCAAACATATTGAAGTAGATTGTCATTACAATCGACATATGGTAATGTAAAAGATAATCACTACTCCTTATAAAAAGTCTTCTGATCAATTTGCAGACATCTTCACCAAAGGATTGAATGTAAGACTATATGAATCTCTTTGTACCAAGCTGGATATGATCAATATATATGCTCTAGTTTGAAGGAAAGTGTTAGGAGTTATATTATGTTAGGAGATTATATGATCTATCTTGTATTATGGTAATTAGATATCTGTTTATCCAACCTAAAAAATATGTAATATGTAACCTCAGATAATAGATTCCTCTTTTCTTTTCTCTCCATTTCACAAGTTCCAATGGTTTTTTCTAAGGTAAGGGTTTAAGGTGAGGATGTTACTCTTTATTCTTACATTTAATGTCCTTTCCAAGAAGTGTGACACTGTCACACTGATTGAGAAAGAGGGTGAATGGAAGGTTGGAAGATTGAAAAGGATGTAGTTAGGCCTCACTTATTCAGGGGATACGAAGGAGTTGGAGAGATGGAAGTTTCTATTATGGAATTGTGAGCTTATTTCCTGACTGAATATGAACTTCAAAAAGAGCAAGGTAGTGGGTGTGAATTTGAAAGAGTTGGCTAACAGGTATCTCAAATACAAGGTTGCTTCTTAACTATTACATAATTGGGACTTCCACTGCAAACTAGGAAGCCATTATTTAGAGATTGTTCTTTTCTTATATCCAAGATTGAGAGGATTTAAGGGTGGAAAGGAAGATGTTTGAGTAAAGGTGGGAAGATTATTCTACACAAGAGAATTTTATCGAGCATCCCCACCTTTTAATTATCTTCCCTCCACCATCATGTCGACCCTCAACTATGAAGACTGGTTGCAAAAGGAAGAAACACCAATTCTTGAAAGATCGTTTCAGGAAGTTACGCTTACAGATGCCTTTCCAAGCCTTTTTTGTGTTGTATCCAAGGCTAAGATTTTGATGATGTAGGAATTGTTCCTTGAAGCTCGAGAAATTTGCCTCATAAGGCAAAAGGCATAAAGTCAAAAAGCATTGTTGAAGTGTCCTTCCATAGAGTAACTCAGCATCTTAAGCAACGAGCTGCGACTATACCGATCGGACAGCAGCAGCCACCTCAGATGGGTGCCCTGTTTCGTAGCCGCCCAGGCTGTCAACCAGATCAACGCCCAACTCAACGACACTCCACACTTACCTTCTAAGCAGCACCTTCAAGGCCGACCAAGCCCACCCAGCAATAAAGAGCCTCAACGATTGGAGTAGGGTAGGCTCCAGTCTAATGTAGCAGTGTAGCTTCCCAATAAGTCCACCCCTATCTCTCCTGCAAGATCTCCGTACAGAATCATATCTCGAAATCTTTATTATGCCTACAGTAGCCACCAGCAACACCCTACAGTAGCTTGATAGGATATTTTTGCAGATCCTGTCATGCAGCTTTCTTAGTATCGCCACCTACATCAGAAGCCTGTCATACAATAGATAGCCCACTTGCACACAGTTTCCTCCTGGCCTTGAAACGTACGTCATCGCCTCCCTTCTGCCACTACTCAGGTATAAATCTACCCCTTGAGGGAATGCCATGCACAACAAAGCAACAACAAGGGCACAACAAACACACACCACGCTACATTGTCACCACTAAGTCCACCACCATGCCACAAGCACCACGCTACATTGTCACCACTAAGTCCACCACCATGCCTCAAGCACCACGCTCACAGGGGACGCCTTGCATCATCTGCGGATCCCATCTTTCTCCTTCACACTCTATAACTCTCTGGGTGCAGGGATCTTTCTCGATCTCTTCCACCATCTCTAGGGACTGGGATCCCTCCCTCAAAGATCTCATCTCCCTTTCTTCAATCTGATCATCCCCCACCTTCTAACTTAAGCATCAGACCATCCCCAGCCTATGACCAAATGTCCTCCTCCGGTGCTCTCTTTCTTGTCTGCAAGCCTACGTGAGACTACCATGACAGCTGCTGCCAAGATACCACTGATGCTCTCGCAACGACCTCCACCTACAAAAGGCCACAAATCATCCCCTCCGGTACAGCTCTTCGACAATGGGTCTCATGCCCACGACCACCATTGTTCCTTCACCAAAATCCACATGCATGCCACCACAACACAAAGGGAGCGAGATCAGAATTTAGGTAAGAAGGCTTTTTAATCTAGAGCAAGAACTTTTTTAGGTCAAAAGGAAGCTTGAGGACATAAAGTTTGACGAGTTTTTGAGACTTGAGAGTACATAAAAGTCTTCTCAATGTCTCAACAACTAGATATGGTCAAAATCGTGAATAGATACTGTTAGAGTTGTATCTATATTGCTTAGGTTACTCTAGGTAGTGGGTTAATGGATATCCATTAACCCAGGTATACCATAATCCTCTATTTATATGTAACTTAAGCCCTTTAATAATAGATTCTCTTTTTCTCTTCACATAGGTTTTTTTTTCTCTTCACATAACTTAGATACTGTTAGAGTTGTATCTAGAGCATAGGTTTTTTTTCTTTCCTCTCTAAACAAAAAAATACCCTAGTTCTACCAACCGTCGGCCATTGCAGAGGCGTTTCCGACCAACCACCGGCAACTTCCGACCATCCGACCGCACAGCTGGCTTCCTCTCCCTTCCGCGCCAACTCCTCCTCCGGTCCAGTCCCAGCCCACCGCCGGCAGGCACTGTTCCGACCCCCTTACAGCAGCTGCCGGCCACTGTCCAGCAGCCCGAGTTGCCGACAGTCCTCCCACGGGATCACCGGCCCATGTGGTCTGATTGGTGATGCCCGTATGTCATTCCTTTGTCTATGTATGGGCAGTCCAGCCCTCTGGTGAAGTGATTTGAATATGTTTGGCCATTTTTTAGGCCTCCTTCACGTCTCCGGACTCTGTTTTTTGGTGGATACGTCAAATCTACCACGTTGGTGAGCAGTTTTTCTTCAACATTCTTGTGTGCATCATTTGTTTTGTTCCCTTTGTCAGTATGACATCTCGTGATGAAAGGACTCGGTGGTACCTCAGAAAAACTCTCGGGCCCCAATTATCTCCTGTGGTCCCAGAGTTTTGAAGCGTTCATGTTGGCCCACAAAAAATTGAAACATCTTACTCATTCGCCACCTGATGTCAAGTCTGATTCGTATGAAGATTGGTTGACTGATGATGCGGCTGTGATCACATGGATGGCTAATGTTGCTCGTGGCGTCCTTTCTCTTACACCAGCCAAGAACGTTTGGGATACCCTTCGGTTGACATATGGTCATGAGGTTTGTGAAATATATGAGCAGTTATTTACCCTGAGACAGGGTGACAAGTCAGTCCAAGATCTGTTTACTACTCTGCGGGCTCTTCTGGAAGAATTGGAGGTCCATCAGCCCTTAACACCTGACATTACTCGTCAAAGTAGGTACCGTGAAGAGCTAGCAGTGGTCGTGTTTCTCACTACCCTCAACCTTGATATTAGTTCTCAGGTCCGTGGTCAAGTATTAGCTGCTGATACTCTACCCGACCTCCGGACAACCTTTGATAAGGTCCTCCAAGTTTCTACGGCGGCCTCCTCTACAGTTTCTGAGTCCTCTGCCTTAACTGCCACTAGGGGACGTAGTCGTGGTGGCTCCCGTGGTCGGGGCCGCTCTGATGGTGGTAGTCGTCACAAGTGTACACATTGTGACAAGTCTGGACATCGTATTGAAAGATGTTGGGATTTACATGGCCGTCCGTCCTCCTCGTTTGCACATGTCACTACTACCTCTACTCCAGCTCAGTCCATCAATGAGGAGCAAACTGTTACCATATCACAGGCAGATTATGACAGGTTTCTACAGCTTCAGGTCACTGCCTCCTATTCCGCTTCTGCAGGTACTAGTGCTTTCTTGGCCTCCAGGGAACCCTCCTGGATAATTGATTCTGGGGCTTCTTCCCATATGTCAGGTACAAAGCATTTGTTTCACCATCTGTCCCATTTATCTAATATTAAATCTGTTGCAATTGCTAATGGTAAGTCTTGTTTAGTATCTGGTGAAGGGCCTACGCAAGTCTCTTCCCAACTGCATCTTGATAAAGTCCTTTCAGGATTTACAGACGAGGAAGAAGATTGGTTTGGACCTTGACCGTGGAAATGGCGTGTACATGCTGGTTCGTGATGAAATCCCTCAAGGATTAACGTCTGTTGCTTCTACTTCTAAGTCGTCTTCTCTGTGGCATTACTGTTTGGGCCATCCTTCTCACCGCCGTCTTCAGCAGGCTTTGCCATTGGTAACTGTGTCACCTTTTGATTATGAGTCGTGTCAATTGGGAAAGCACCATCGTGCTTCCTTCAAGTCGTTGCGTCTAGTGTCTAGTTCCACCTTATTTGCATTAGTACATTGTGATATCTGGGGTCCCTCCAGAGTTGGGTCTTTATTAGGTCATCGTTATTATATTTCGTTTATTGATGATTTTTCCAGAGTGTCGTGGGTATATCTGTTGAAAGATCGTGGTTCTATATTTGATGTACTCAAATCCTTTGTTTCAGAAATAAAAAATCAGTTTGGAGTTACTATAAACTGCTTACGTACTGATAATACTCTGGAATTTGTTCAGCACAAAGTCCACTCCTTTTGTAGCTCTCTTGGTATTCTGCATCAGACTACCTGTCCTCACACCTCTCAGCAAAATGGAGTGGCAGAAAGAAAACACAGGCACCTTCTTGATGTTGCTCGACCATTATGCTTCACATGAAGGTGTCCAAATATCTGTAGTCTGATGCGATTCCTACCGCAACATATCTCATTAACAGGATGCCCTCCGCTCCTCTTGGGGGAGAAATTCCTATTACGCGTCTTCAGCAAGATACTAGTCTGTTTTTTTTGCCTCCCAGAGTTTTTAGGTGTACAGCTTTTGTCCAGGATCTTTCTCCTGGCCTTGACAAATTGTCTTCTCGGGCCATTAAGTGTGTATTTGTGAGGCACTCCAGAACTCAACGAGGATACCGATGCTTTCACCCCCCCACTGGCAAGTATTATGTTTCAACTGATGTCACCTTTTTTGAGTCCTTCCCATATTATGATGAGGCTAGTGTTGAGAGAGAGTCCAGTGTTGAGTCTGCTCCCCTACCTGTGATTGTTCCTACCACATCAAATCCACCTTCAATTCCGGTGAATCCCACTCCTTTGTAGGTATCTCATCGACGCCAACGACCACCACCTCCACCTCCCGCGCAACCAAGCTCTTCCTCTGATGCAAATCTCCCATAGAATGACCTTCGCTTGCCCATTGCCCTAAGGAAAGGTACTCGTTCTTTTACTGCTCACCCTCTTTCCAACATTGTTACCTATGACTCTCTACATCCACAATTCCGTGCCTTTGCCTTGTCTCTTTCCACTGTGTCTATTCCCAAGAATCTCCAGGAAGCACTTTTACACTCGCAATGGAAGACTGCTATGGATAACAAGGTGACTGTTTTGGTAGACCGTGGCACTTGGAAATTGGTGGCTCATCCTGTAGGAGCCCACGTAGTCACCTGTCGTTGGGTATACACAGTCAAATACAAAGCAAATGGCACCGTTGATCGATACAAGGCCCAACTAGTCGCTCGGGGTTTCACACAGGCGTATGGACTTGATTATGATCAGACCTTCTCCCCAGTTGCCCGTCTTAATTCTATCAGGATTGTTCTGTCTGTGGTAATCAACCACTCCAGGGATATTTGTTAGCTAGATGTTAAAAACGCCTTATTATATGGTGATCTCTCAGAAACAGTTCTTATGGTGCAACCTCTAGGATATGTTGCTCAGGGGGAGAACAGGATATACAGACTCAGGAAGGCGATCTACGGCCTAAAGCAGAGTCCCAGAGCATGGTTTGAGAAATTCAATAAAGTTATGATGCAAGCAGAATTCCGACAATGTGTTGTAGATCACTCAGTCTTCTACAGGCAATCTGCGTAGGGGTGTGTGATTCTTGTGGTCTATGTAGATGATATTCTAATGACAGGTAGTGATCAGGACGGCATCGAGGTAAAAGATCATTTGGCAGCTTACTTTGCAATCAAGGATTTGGGAAAACCAAGGTACTTTCTTGACATCGAGTTCGCTTATGCAAAAGGGAGAATTATGCTGTCTCAAAGAAAGTATGCTCTTGATCTCCTTCAAGAAACAGGTCTCATGGGATGCAAACCACCTCCTCATTATATATACATGCAAGATCAACTGGATTCAATTACTTTTTTTCTTCTCCATCTCTGAAATGTTTCATTCTCAATCTCATATTATAATGCATGAAGACCGAATCATTTAATCTTGATGTTCCCAATCTATTCCTTCTCTTTATATGAATGAGATTGAATGTATTCCAATTTCTTTCACAACCTAATGTTGTTTCAGAGAGAATCCAAACTATGATTTTTTTCAAATTTGGAACAACTGTTCCAGTAAACATCCACTATTTACTTAAAATATGATATTTAATTATTATTAATCATATTATCATTTAAGATTTTAAAGTAAAAGAAATGATATTACAATCCATACTTGGAGTCATCGTGTCACAAGCAACAATTGTGGAGCGATCTCAAAATGAGAGAAGTTGGTCCCTAAAGTATTTGATTTTGTTCAAAGCTTATACTAAAACATTAACATTTGACTCCATCTTTCTAATCACAACTCTTAATGATGCCATTAGATCGAAATGATTCCAAATGTCATGAGCATAGTAGAAGCGAGGATTCAAATAAAATGTTATAATGATAAGAACAAGTCATTCAACAATTATATTAGCATAATGATGAAACATATGAATATGTAAAAGTATTTCTTAAAATGCTTATCAGTTCTTACGAAAGATGAAAAAGCATCCTATTCATCTTTTGTCTATAATTTTCAGGTAAGCTTTTGAGGATCTAAGTGATGCATCATTCACGACATCTTTCATTAAACGTATTGCCTTATATAAAAAACCTATGGTATGTTTTTTATCTCCATCTACCAATTAAAGGACTTTCGAAACTAACTTCACGATGTTTGCAAGTTTTCTTACATCCACCCAAAATGATGTGTTATTAACTATTGCATTGATTCTCCTACCAATTGAACTATTACTCTTATAGTACACGTACACACTCAAGAATTAAATATATACTTTAATTCATTTTTTTATCAAGTATACTTTGAAGAACAATATAATTAATGGCGAATCAGATGGCTTTTGAATGGATCAAATCACCATTACAATACTCAGTTGACCTCAAAAATGCCAATATATGAGTGATTGTAAATGAAGTTGATTAGAATCCTTACATCCCTTACTATCTTCTCTACCAACTAAGTTTTTTTTAAATCTTTAAGTATTATATCACTGCAATGAGCCACACATGGTGTCCAATAAATTCCTTACTTAGACATGATTCTTTCACTAGTCTTTTTATAATTACTGTCATTATTAGTAACAATTTAAACTACAATTTCTTTTCCCATTTGTTTAATTACTTCATCTATTTACTTGTAGATGTACTTGTTGTCTCTAGCAACATTAAAAGCATCAATGGACTTCAAGAAAATAATACAAGCATCACAATAAACTACAAAATTGGTGATTTGTCTTCAAGTCGTCATTGTCCAAGCATAATACATAATAATCACCCCATAAGTTGGCCATTATCATTTTAAATTGTTGATGTAGTTTTCTAACTCTTCCGTCTCTAACTTCAGGTGCTTGTTCATTATTTCATAATTTGTTGATACTTTGACTCGAATATCTTCTTTTGCTGCTACATCAAGTATATGTTGCAAATAAGGTCTCTTTGTAGCATTTGCCATGATAGCATTAGATAAGTTGATATAACATTAGAAATGTTGATAGACTGATGCCTTTCATATTCTTCATTGAATAAAGCCCTATTGAACCTTTCTTCATTGAATAAAGTCCTATTAAAGGACTGTGTCCTTTAATAATCCCTCATTTGATCCATGATTCTAAATGTCGATTTCGTATCGCACTTTGATAAGTTAAAAAATACACGTGTCGGGGAAATATCGGTATATCGGAATTGTGTCGGTGGAAACACGGTAAAAAAAATTTACATTTGTTCAGAAAACTTCCATTTTAATATCGTGTCGGAGTTATATCGGTAAATTGAAAATAAGACACGTGTCAGAGAAATTTCAATGACGCATGTAGACATTTAGTACCATGATTTGATCACAGACTGAAAAAAGGCACGACTTGCATTTACTAACATTATTGTAGCCTCCAACAAGAAGTTGCTTGAATCTTATTATACCACCACCCATCATTTTCCTTCTCACAATATTGGCATTTATTTTTTTGTATATCTCCATCAACAAGATCTCCATACAATCAATCAGGATCATCAAATTTAAGTGGAATACCTTCATTATGGTCTCCACTACTTTGAGATCCATAAGAAGACACTATGAAACTGAAATAAGAAAGTTACATAAAATCAATGAAATTTAGTTTCCTCTTATTTAAAAAAATTCATGAGTTCTACAAAATGTCTCTATCTTTTTAAATTTTATTTCCAATTATTAAATTTTTAAATTTTCCATGATTTTTAAAATTTTATTTTCCATTTTTAGATTTTAAAATTTCCCTGATTTTCTAAATTTTATTTCACATTACCATGATTTTCATTAGCTTCTTAAATATTTACTTGTTTTTTAAACTTTTATTTGCAATTATTAGATTTTTAAAATTTCCCTCACTTTTTAAATTTTGTTTTGAATTATCATGATTTTTATTAATTTTTTTAATATTTACTGATTTTTTGAATTTTGTTTCGAATTATCATGATGTATTACTAATTTTGTTAAAAATTTACTAAACATATACCTAAGATCAAGAACCAAAGATCTAAGTTTTCAACAAGCATCGATCAATAATGAGAAGTCAAAAAGCAGTCTAAGCCTCAAGGAACAGCAACAATACTAGGATATAAATGCCGATATTATTGGCACAGGAGCACAACAATAACAGTAGAGGTGGAAATCGAAGCACTAGTGGAAATGGAGACGGAATAGAAGGACATGCCTTGATGGGTGCTCCTATGCCAACAGTATCGGCATTTATATCCCAATTTCGAGTCGACACAGTTTGTTAAAGAAGAAAAAATTTGTTACTTCAACACTACTCAGCGAAATCACTATGTATATACGAAATAAGGTACAAAACTGTGCATTTCAAGAAATACAAGTGCATCTCGTTTCTTCCACCCAAAAATCTAATACATATCGGCAAAATTTCGCCAATACACACCGAAACTCTGTACCATGCCCACAACTATGCCACCTTCTCAGAGAATGTAACTCAAAAACTTTACAGTAAAGATCTCACCCTTCCACCAAAGCCACAATAGAACTTGCTCAACTGATAAACCTCCTGAACCATGCAATTCAGAAAGTGACATGAGAGAAGAAAACTTTGTAAGCTACATGTCTCAAAGATGCCTTATGAATCTAACCCAAACAATCCCAGAATCTATAACACTCAGATATCCTTCTAGACTGTATAAAATCCCCAATCCAATTATCCTCCCAAAACAAAAACTTCTCACGATAGCCCACCTTCAGTGTTGGACCACCCCTTCGCTTGAAGAATCCCCTCGCAAACCCTATAACACTTACAACACTTTTCCCCAATTCCTTGACTCACTCTATCCCTGTACCACTTCCCTAAAATCACTTCTTCCCACAAAGAAACATCTGTCTCACCAAATGGGGTCCAATGCCAAAGTTATTTCCCAAAAGACCAAGATTGAAGGAATGAAACTTTCTAAAGTCAATGCCCCATTCCTTTTTGGAACAACAAACTTTGACAGAAGCAACCATGTGACAATCCCAAGGGTTTCTTTTTTTTACACCTTGCCAAAGGAAATGACACTCAATACCCTCCAACTATTGAGGGATAGTGACAAAACTGATTCCATGAGAGTCAATTTCCGACCCATGCACAAGAAATGACCACCTTGATCAAAAAGATGCCCCTCAAGTCTATCAAGGAGCCAAATCTCAACACAACGTTCCACCATAGACCCAAATTATTGATTGGAAACAGATTAAACAAAATCTATTGACAAAATCTACCACTCCATTAAACAAAACTGATTCAACACAAATCCCAGTGACAGATGACTTGTAAAATTGATCCTCAACCCAAGAGATCAAATTCACACAAAATAAATGCCAAATTCACCACCTCTAGGTAATTAGCCCCACACTAGAAAAATCATCAAGACACATTTTAGAGATGATTTAATGAAGCAAAGAAACCTAAGAGAGCAATTCAAATAATAACAAACTAGTTTAGAAATGATCCAATTAACAGTTTACATTAAAATAAGTATATATTTGAAAATTTAATAAAAGATGTCTGTCAACGATGACCACTCAAATAAATACATGTACACATAAGATTTATTGAGAAAGAGCTAATCATGTTATTATCATTTATGCTTTTCAGAGATAAAGAAGAATAAGATTTTCAAAGCAATGCATAAAGAAGTAAGTAAAATCAGTTTGAATTTATAGAAGGAACTACTGTTAACAGAAAATTAATTCACCTACCAAGGTTCTCCAGCATCACATTAAAAGTCTCTGCACTAGTGGTAGCAACTGATCCATGAGTTACACGAAACGAATGAAATGATGTTGAGGCTAGTCTCTTGGGATCAAGCAAAGATATGCAAACAGTCAATGAATAAACAAAAACAGATTTTGGCCTACAATCCTCCAGCGCATGACGAAACAACCTCCCCACGAAGCTGAAAATGAATGCAGTTTTCATAGAATAAGAAGGCAGGATCTCTTGAAAATAGTAGACAGATGAGAAGAAATGTTAAAGAGGCACGAGAACTCCGATGGATAAGGTTACCTTGGGCTGAAGATCTTGGCAGCAAGTGCAGGTGGAGCACACCTGGTTATGGCACACAGAGTTTCTGCCACATTTGCATGCACTTCAGGAGAATCCTGTTAAAAACTTCAATTGCATTAAACCAAGCAGCTGTTGAATGCACATGAAACTTTCCTCTTAAAAAATAGATATGTAAATTTGGCTGCATAAAAAGAAACAACTTAGCTTATAGTCTTTCAGCATGAACCACTATACAAAATGAGACTGTTAAAGAAACAACCACAGCTTCATAAACTTCTAAAGAACAGATGATGTGGTAAACCTATTCTATCATTGATACTTGAAAAGTTTTACTTCTTTCCAACACTAAGACACCAATTTTGCAGGAATATTTCATATAGCAAGAAAGAAAGATGATTCAAGGAAAAGAACCAGACACTAAAATGCAGAAGGTGCAAAGAAGCACCAAAAACTAACACGAGACAATCAGACTCCTTAGAAGTTTACATCCCCTTGACTTCCAACAATTACTTAGAAACGGATCCTACCCTAAACACAAAAAAGGTGCAAGAAGACAGACAAAAACATCAAAGGCATAGACAATACCAAAAGGATAAGCCCAAGAAGGATTGTGGGTAAGACTAAGGTAAAGAATTGTCACCACCACCCACCCAGGGAAACAAGGTTTGTCAAAGCAATCCCTTACCAAATGTGTCAGCAAAACTCCTCCCCTCTCTAACCCATGGACTTTGACCACCAACGCCAATCTGGTTCTCTGGATTAGTTGTAGGAATGCTACTTGAAACCATGGTACCAAATGTCTACACGTGTCACCGAAATTTCACCGACACGTGTCTTATTTTCAATTTACCGATACGACTCCGACACGATGTCGAAATGGAAGTTTTCTGAACAAATATAAATTTTTTTTACCGTGTTTCCACCGACACAATTCCGACATACCGATATTTTTCCGACACATGTCTGTTTTTCAACTTATCGAAGTCTGACACGAAATCAACATTTAGAACCATACTTGAAACAAAGCAAAACTTTTCATGATAACCAATCCCTCTACAGCTCATACAAACCTAAACATTTCTGCACTAAGCATGCCAGTGTCCAAGTTTGAAACACTTGAGGCAGCACATTTCTGTCACACATTTATTCTCTGATTGAAACCTTGTGCCCCAATGCCACAAGAATCACCTCCCCCAAATCCTCCAATTTTTCGTCTTCCTGCCATCTGCTCCTAATAACGAAAGAGGACTCAATGATGTTGAAATCACCAACTCCATTCACCCCTTGCTTTTTCAAAGTGAAACTTTTTCCCCAATCCTGATTCTCACATACGGCTATGAGAAAGAATGGTTCCTTCTCAATGAAATCACTTTTTGATATCGACGGAGGCTCCTTCTAAAATACAATGGCAACTGGCAAGTCTTTCACAATGAAGTGTTGACAGCTTAAGTAGCAAGTAGATGTTCATCTCCTCTTTGGTACTTGTTATATCGGTACAGAGGCAGAAGGATGTCTACATGATCTCTTCGTCAGTACTCAATGTGTGGTAACAATTCTAACTTAAAATCGCTTTGTTTTCTAGTTTGGTAACAACTCCAGCTAGAAAATGATTCATACCAGAATCTAAAGTTTCAAAATCATTACCAAACACAGCCATAGTAGACGTTCATTCTATGACTAGGTTTCCTAATGGTCAAGGATTATCTCTAATATCCTTAGTAGTATGTTCTTCTAAATGGAGGCAAAAGAGAAACTTCATCATCTCCTCTTCAATGGATGTTCTTTCACAGGGTTCTTGAGATCACAAGCACAATCACTGTCATAATAGGTGGCATACTTTTAAACTTCAATTTTGTAACAGACTTCGGTCCTTCCAAATAAGGAAGTAAGTCGAACATCAGTCGAAACATTGGATGAAATTTTAAAAAACATGGAAGTCAATAAAAATACACCAAAAACTTTGATTTTTGACTTAAAACTCTAAGATAAACTAAAGTAAGTAATAATATGCATCTAACACTACTTCGATTTACTTGCTAAACTCATATTACATTAAGGTACACAATATACACTAAATACTAACATCAGAAAAGTAAAAAATCAACATTGTGAAACTAAAAAAATTCAGTACACGCCATTCAATTTTATGTGTTAGTCTTATTGTGTCGGGTTATGAGTGTGTGTTTATGTAATAGAGTAATTAGATATCCATTAATATTGAACCGTATGTAGACATTTGTAACTTTAATGATCAAGGATCCATCCTTTCTCTCCCTTTACATGGTATCAAAGCCCCAAAAAAAACCCTAGGGCTTCTTCCACCACCGACCACCACCCTATCCCCCCTTTCCTCCAACATCCAGCTCTTCGGGCCTCTCCTGCAACACCATCCAAGGCTTCAACCCTTCCTTCACCATCGTCTAGGGCTACGAGCCCCTCCTTCGCCATCAAGGAGGCTTTCAAGCCTCTCCAACGACCCTTTGAAGGCCACCTTCTCCTCCAACCATGGTACTAAATGTCTACGTGTGTCACCGAAATTTCTCCGACACGTGTCTTATTTTCAATTTACCGACATGACTCTGACACGATATCGAAATGGAAGTTTTCTGAACAAATGTAAATTTTTTTACCGTGTTTCCACTGACACGATTCCGACATACCGATATTTCCCCGACACGTGTCTATTTTTCAACTTATCGAAGTCCGATACGAAATCGACATTTAGAACCATGCCTCCAACAACCGTTGAATAAGCCGATTGCCGTATTTCCTACCACCGACAACCTGACTCGTGACTTCTGCTACTAAGAAGCCCATGAGAACGATTGTGTCTCCTCTATTCATCTACCACTGAAGGTGGACTTTGTTGTCCACCTATCCTATTACCTTTCGAACTATCTAAGCCATTCAAAAATCTCTTTTCTACCTTTTTGGGGATTGCTGCATCACCGAATATCATTGATTTGACTCTAGACAAGTTTAAACAAATTGACATTCCTCAAATATAGTCATGACACCTAAGAAATCACTTATTAAAAATCTCAGTGTAAAACAGAATGGAAAGAACTATTTGCTATAATCACAAAGTTTTTAGACCTTTATTGCTGCTCACCGTAAAAACAAACACCTCATACAACCACCCCCTGCTATGAAAGATAGTGACTATGAAGATTGGTATGAATCCAAATGTTGCATGAGGAGTGATGCTTCTACGGCCAACGAAAAGGATTTGAGATACCCTAAAATAGATGTATAATTATGAAAAAAAAAACTCCCAAGTATTTGAGATATATGAGTAGATTTTCATACTACGCATGGAAGATAATTCAATTCAAGATCACTTTGCTACTCTTCGAACTCTTCTGAATGAGCTCCATGTGTATCAACCGTTGACACCAAATGTTACCACTATACACCAATATCATAAGGAGTTAGCAATTGCAATCTACCTTTCCAATTTGAGTCCAGAACTTTTATCATAGGTTCGAGGTTAGATTCTTGGAGTCGACTCCATACTTCATAAGACCAGATCTTAAGACCACCTTCTCCCATATTCTGCATATCTCCATTGGTGCTACCACCTCTACTTCATATCACTCTACCATAGCTATTACTTGTGGTCATGGTCGCAGCACCAGTCAAAGGGGGACGCCAACATGGACGTATAAATAGCCAAGGTTGTTCATCACATGGGTACTGTGGTCACACAAACCATAAATCATGTTGTTATTGGGAGAAATTTAGGAGACTAGATTGAACATGAGTTTCTACTAAGATACAAAGTACGTCAGTTGCAGATACTTCTACTGCTAGTACTTCAACAATGACCCTATCTCAAGAGTAGTATGCTCAGTTTCTTCAATTTTGACATTACCAGTCCTCTTCTACCATGGCATCACATACTACTACCCCTGCATCTACCTTTACCTTATTAACTTCTAAGGAAAGTTTTTAGATTAAAGACTCAGGTCCCACATGATAGGTACTATTGAACTTTTTACTTGTCTATCTATTGTTGTTACTGACGACAGGACATATCATGCCTCTCGACAAAGCATTATTGGTCAGTTGACATTAAACAAACTTATCTATGTCCTTGACTTTCATGTTAACCTCTTGTCCATTAATGCCATTATTAAACAATTACTTTGTTATGTGACCTTCTTTCCCTTTCATTGTATCTTTCAAGATCTGTAGACTGTAGGCAGGAAAAAAGATTAATTTGAGGCATGAACGGGATAAAGGTTTCTACCTACTAGTTAAAGATGAGCTACCTCAAAAACTTGCATCATTGACATCCACAGTGGAATTATCAATCCTCTGACATCATACTCTTCCTTAGATATCAATTTCTTCTTTTGATTATCAATCTTGTGAGTTAAGTACCACAATGCTACCTTTTATAATCTTCATCATACTTGTTGTCAAAAGTCCTTCCGAATTAGTACATTATGACATATAGGGTCTTATTAGGACATCTTCTGTATCTAATCAAAAATATTATATTGTATTTATAAATGATTTTTCTCGTGTCTTATGAATCTTTTTGTTAATGGATAGAGTCATTGTCATTGATATTAACAAAAAAAAATTACTAAAATAATGAATCAATATTCTATTACTCTTAAAGTTCTTCGCACTAATAATGCCTTGAAATTTACTCAAATGAGCCTACAAAATTATTGTGAGTCTCTGAGTGTTATGCATCAAACCACTAGTCCACACATATTCCAACAAAATAGTGTTACTAAACGTAAACATCGACAAATTTTTGATGTAGCACGCTACATCATGCTTGAGATGAATGTTTCGATGTACTTATGATCAGATACGGTTCTTACTGCTTCCCATCTTATAATCGCATGACATCCACACCACTTAAGGGAAGATTTCACTGCAACAATTATATCAAGACATGGAGCATTTCCCTCTTCCTCCACAAGTCTTTAGGTGTGTTGTCATTATTCAGGATTTGACTTCAAACCTTGATAAATTAGCTCCACTATCTAATCGATGTGTTTTTGTCAGATACTCTTGTACTCAACGAGGGTAAAGGTATTTTATTCCATCCACTAAGAAATATATTATGTCATGTTACCATCTTTGAAACTCAAAATTTTCTTTGATAATGTTGACTCCTTGTCGGAGAACATTCTTTTGTCTTCTTTAGTAAAGTCCTGTGGTACACATGTTGTTGACACTACTATTGTGAAAAAAGAGACGTCTCGTCCTTTGCAAATGTAATATCGACACCAACAATCTCCTACATTACCTTCAGCCACTACTTGTTCAACATCTGCAGGTCTACCACCTACAGGCCTCAACATGTTAATTGTCCTTCGAAAAGATACATGTGCCACCATTGCTCATCTTATTTCAAATTTTGTTATCTATAATAAGCTTCACCTTGCGTTTCGTACCTTTGTATTATCCATTTTTTCTATGTCACTTCCTAGGAACTACCAATAAGCTCTCTTCCTATCTCATTAGAAGATAACTATGGATGACGAGATACAGGCATTAATGTCACGTGGCACATGGAATCTGGTTCCTAAACCTACAAGGTCTAACATAGTCATTTGCTGATGGATGTTTATTGTCAAGTACAAGCCAAATGATATAATAGACAGTTGCAAGGCTCGTCTGGTGGTACATGAATTCACTCAAGAGTACAACGTTGACTATGCAGAGACCTTTTCGTCAGTAACATAACTAAAGTCTATACAGGTCATTCTCTCAATTACTATCAACAAGTCTTGGGAGCTTAAGCAGTGGGTTGTGAAGAATGCTTTCTTATACGAAAATCTTATAGAATAGGTGTGTATGGAACAACCTTCTGGATATGTTGCTCAAAGAGAGCTTCAGATTTATCTACTTAGGAAAGCAATCTATGGCCTCAAGCAGAGTCCACGTGCTTGATTAGAGATGTTTAGCAGTATTATTGTTGCTAGGTGCTTTCGATGTTGTTCTGATGATCACTCAGTTTTTTATAAACAGATTGATAACGATTGTGTGATATTTACTGCATATGTGAACGATATTCTATTGACTGGCAATGATATTGTAGGCATTTAGGAGACAAAGGACTACTTGCTAACACATTTTGTCGCAAACGACATGCACAAACCTAAGTACTTCTCAAGCATTGAGTTTGCTTACACTAAAGACAAGATGACACTATCTCAAAAGAAATATGTATTGGACCTCTTGCAGGAGATAGATTTACTAGAGTGCAAACCAAAAATTACTCCATTCGATCAAAGCCTAGGTTTGATAGTTCGTCACCTCTTCTTGAAGATACTAATGGATACAGGCATCTAATTGAAAATTGATTTATCTGACTGTCACATAATGAGATATTATATACATTATTGGTGTACTTAGTCAGTTTATACACGAGACAAGGACAGTACACTAGCAGGAAGCTTTACAAGTACAATCTTATATTCAGAAAACCCTTGTAAAGTACTAGTTTATAGGAAGAATAGTCACCTGCACATAAAGACATACTCAGACCCTGGCTATACAAGGGATAGAGGAGATCGGAAGTCTACTTCAAGCTATTACTCTTATATTGGACGCAACCTAGTCATATAGCGTAGTAAGAAACAAAATGTCTTCTTTAAATCTAATGTTGAATTTGAGTATCGATTCATGACTTAAACCGCCTGTGAGATGATGTAGTTTTGTTCACTCTTGATAGAACTTAACTTCTTCATGGATATACCCATGTCCATGTATTATGACAAACAGATCACTACCTACAATGTTAACAAACCAACCTTTCATAAACGCATCAAACATGTAAAGGTGGCTTGTCATTATGCTTGGGACATGGTGATGAAGGGGGTTACCTCTACTCTCTACATGTAGTCTTCAAATCAGTTTGTAAATGTTTTTACAAAGAGATTTAGTGTTGGACCTTATGATTCTCTTTTTACCATACTGAGTATGATAGATATATATGCTTTTGCTTGAGGCAAAGTGTTAGATTCATTGTGTAGGGTTATGTTTGTGTGTTTATGTAATAAGGTAATTAGATATCCATTTATATCCAACCTTATATATACATTTGTAACCCTAATGATCAAGGATCCTTTCTTTCTCTCCCTTTACAACATGTAAAAGCATAATCATGCATATGAAATCAATTACATTTTTTCTTGAATTTTCCAAACCTTTAGAGTTTTTATTTCAAAAAATCTTAGATTTTCTAGGGTTTTTTTTAATTTAATAATTTATCTGAGAACTTTTTGTTTTCTAAATTATTTTTATTTTTAATGATTGATTTAGGACTCTTAGACATCTCCATGTTTGTTAAACTGATTTTATGACTTTTATACTTTATTATAATTAATCCGTAATTCTATTTTTCTTTCTCATTTTGTATTGCTAATATATTATTAAAAAGTTCGACTTATTCTCAACTTATTTTTTAAGCAATGACTTGATCTCAACTTTAATCACCCTTATTTACTTATTTATTTTTCTGTACAATCATGCTATTGTTCTAAACTTTTATTTATTTTCAATTTTTAAAAGTTATAAGTACCATGCTATTCTTATGTTTTTGAATTATTAGGCCCAATAGGTGGCATGTAAATACGCACAGCATATAATTATTGGGCTAGGCACAACTGATTGTGGGTCCAATTCACTAACATGAGTAGACATTTAGAACCATGCTAGCCGGCACCTAAGCGCCAAGGAGCAATAGCAAGTTGAGCAATTCAACGCCCAGCCATACAATAATTTTTTGGATGCTATCATCCGACCTTTGTTAAAATAAACTAAGGTCAGGAATGGGTACTGAACCCAATTCTTCTCTGCCAACTCCTCCCATGCATCTCCCCCTCCCTCCAGTCACTCCTATGACAACTCTCCTCTCTCCGGCACGCTCTTCCCACCACTCCAGTGTCTATCAAGCACCTAGCATCCTTCCTATGCTAGCAATTCGTTAAGAGAAACCCAAAGAAAAGCAAAATAGGCAATAATGCATCAACTTCCAAATTGATTTAGATATATGGCATACTGCAACTAACAACGAAAGGTTCGAGAAATTAAAACAAGTAAGCCCTTCTCAGTTTCCTATGCTATCATTGCCAACAAGGTGGCAGTTCCATATGCAATTCATTTAAGAATGTCACTAGAACTTATTAGCTTTGATCAGTTTTCCGCTCTCAAACACACTTTCATATGAGCAGAAAATGTGTCCTTCAGTAAGTTCTGAAAAACTGAAAAATACTAACATGAGACGAATGTCAACTAATAAGGAACCCACAGTATAATATATTTCATATAAAACAAACAGCAAAAAAAAAAACAAACAGATTGTAGTTAAGCAGCTCAAGTCATAATGGAAAATGCCAATTATTTGCTTACTGATGAGCTGAACTTATCCACGATCATCTCAAGGATACTGGTGTCCCCAAGCCATTTCATTGCATCCATATAGCTGGAATACATGTGTTCATCGGGACCAATCAACCTTATTAAAACCTATAAAAAAATGTAAAAATATCAGATGCTACTAGCAATGGTTGATCAGAACAATATAATAACTGGAATGGACTGGAAAGTCAATATGCAGAATAATAATAATAATAATAATAACATAGAAAAGATTTTTGCATGACATGTTCAAGTCAAACGTCCATGATAACAAAAACATCAACAGCAATAAGATTAGTAACAATAACGAATATTCTTTATCACTGACCTCCATGATAGATGTTATACCAATCAGCTCAACCAGTTGTTGAAAGATGTCTTGATGATCCTATAAGATCAAGACTTAAAAACAATAATATAAAAATTGCACCAACATAAAAAAAAGAACATTTGTTGCCAAATACAAGTGATGGGGCCTGATACTTCAACCTTTTTCTTTTGAGCAGTTAAAACGAAAATTTATTAGAACATCAAAAGCAAAAAAGTAGACAAGATCTACCAAGGAGATAGAGAGCAAATAAACAAACCACAGTAATATTCATAGAAGGATCGCAAAAGAAAAGAAAAGAAACAAAGGCAAAAGCAAGGCACCAAACGAACAAAAGGTCCACTCCTCAAAGTCCAACCAAAACCTTCAACCAAACAGGCAAACAACAATGGATGTGTCAGTCTCCACCAAGACACTTGCACAGTTGGTAGACCACTCCACAAATAATTAGAAGATCCATTTTTTCCAATCGTGTGGTTCCAAATGGATTCCTTAAAACACTCTTTTATTTTGATAAAGCCACCATCTTGACCAAAACTGCATGGTGCAAAACATCACATACAACTCTTTCTCTATCCACCGACCACTCCTCTTTCACCAAATCGCTTGACATCAATGTCTTCCAACATCCACAATATAAGGTTCAGCCACAATTGCGAAATCTAGGGGCAACCAAAGAACAAATGCCACCTATCTTCTCCCTTAGGCAAGCAAAAAAATTGACTCACCAACTGAAAACCATGCCTTTTAAGAGCCACTTCTGTCAAGATTCCACCATGAAATAGATGTCAAACAAAAAATTATACCTTTGATGGAAGAAATTGAATCCAAATAAGCTTCAAGCATCCAATTCATCTCCCTCTTTTCCACAAATCCACCTTTGATTATTTCAATCTGCTTAGCCAGTCGCAAGAATTTGAAACATAGACAAGTACTAAATAGGGATATCAGAAAGAACTGACAATAAATGAAAGTAAGCTTATCACTCATGCATCAAAACATTTCATCCCAACCAAACACTCGATGATCAAATCTATCAACCACTGGATATCAGTCTCAGGCTTTGTGCATGCCACCTCACAAAATAAGCCCAGAGCGAAGAGCCACCATTGGAATCCAAAAAGTCTACCTGATGTTTAATAATTTGGTCATCCTCCCCCTACCCCCCACCAAATGTGAAAATTAACCTTTATTGAAATATAGATGTCTAACTAAAAATCAATTGGCAATGAACAGAGGAATCCATCTATATATAACTACAAATACTAATCCTCACTTTTTCAATGTAAGACTACTTCAACACTCTCCCTCACTTGTGGTCTATTTTAGGTCCAACAAGTGTCTCTTTTAAGCATAGGTGAATGTGTACGGACTTGGGCTCATTTGCACCTCTTTTGGCTATGATACCATGTTGAAATATGGACATCCAACTCAAAACCAATTGGTAATGAGGAAAAAGATCCATCTATATATATAACTACGAGTCCTAGTCCTCATTTGTTCAATGTAAGACTATTCTAACAACCTTCAATTCAAAATCATGCCAAAGAACCCAAATAAACATCAAGTACTACTCCATAAATAGGAAACACACCTCAAAATTCTCACAAGGCAAAAGCCTTTATATAAGACCACCTTCCTCAGCCTTACAACACATTCTTCCAAAGACTTCAACAACCAAAGAGAGCAAGAGGCCTCTTGTCTAAGTCCTCTCCCACAACTAAAATACCCATCAAGGCAACTACAAACTAGAACTAAAAATTTTACCAACTGACACAATATCCAACCCACTTTTGCCACTATCTTCCAAGGCAATAAAACACACAACTTTCTCCCACCAACTCCACAAGTCACTGTAATAAGCCTTTTCCATGTCTAATTTCCATACCAAACCATCCTCATCAATATTGATTCAATATACTACTGTCCCACCAAGAAGCCATCTAAAATTTGACAACTTTAAACAAAAGGATATTGAAAGCATCAATAAAATTACCTAAGCAATATTTAGCAATAATCTTAAACAAAAGGAGGTTTTAGTCTTTGAGCCAAGATATTTAGCAATAATCTTGTACACTCAATTGAGGATAGTAATGGAATGAAAGTCATCAATATCAACAACCTCTTCCTTGTTGGCAACTAAAATGTTGAAATTAGGGTTTACATGCCCAACAACACCACCATCAATATGAAAGCAATGATATCCTCTTTGAAAACATCCCAACGTGAAAAGAGCTTTGTCGCTTGGTATCATGAAGCTTGCCTTCTTCGCCTACGTGAGAATTCCATTTCCAATGTAGAAGCATCCCTTTAAGAAATTTTCAAAAACACATCCATCATGACTCAAACTCAATTATGGCTTTTACTTGAGGTGCTCTTTAGAGAATTTTTCAATCCCACATCCAATCTCCCCTTTCACAGTTTCAATGACCCCTTCAATAGTAATAAAGCCTAAGCAATTTGCCTATCTTTGTCATTTGCAACTTTATGAAAAAGCATTGAATTTCGATCAGTCTTCTTCAACCATAAGGCCCTCGATTCTTGCCTCCACACCACCTCCTTCAGCACTCAACCATACAACTCATTTTAAGCACATCCATATCAACTCTGCTCATTTGACCAATTCACTGAATTCTCCTCCTTGAATTTGCTAGTTCAATTGCTTTGTTGCACCACCAATCTAACCCACTTCCTTCTTAAACCACTTGTAGTTTTCTCCTTGATTTATTTTTGTGCATTCCTTCTTCGACCACTTGTAGTTTTCTCCTTGATTTATTTTTGTGCATAATCTTCAAGTTGACCCTTAGTTTCTTTCAAAGACCTGTGTACCTCTAATTCCTACTTCTACACACTACATTTTTTGCACTACTAAAGCTAGGTTTCGAATCCGCAACTATTTGAATGATGGGACCAACCACTCGGGTGACCCCAAGGGATCAAAGGCTTCAAAGTCAAATCCCAAATTAGACCAATGGAATTTGCTCAGCCAAAATAACAAAAGTGCTTCCGAATTTATCTCATCCCCTTTCTTTGTAAAGAAAAAAATTCTTTGTTCAATAATAGCTTACTCCTTCGATGAAATACTAGTCGTACCAATGGACACCTCAACTATATCTTTTTATTACAAAAAAAAATCAACACTCTTTCATGAATCATGATAAGAATTCCATATATATGTAGAAAAGAAAACCAAATAAAGATTCTTTCTTCTTCATTTACTCGAGAATGAATTCTAATTGGTACTGTCCATATATCTACCAATTCTTTATTTTCCATTGATCAATAATTTCGATCTTTGGGAAGTATCATGATCGTCCAATAAGAAGGGTTTCAATTTATTAAACGACGGAACAAACCAATCATTAATTCCCAACCATGGGGCACATGAAATGCAATCCATAAATCAGTGACTAAAAGAATTGAAAAGACCTTGGACCTCAATCAATTTCATCTTTTGCAGGGAGCATTAATATTTTATGAGCTAATGCCCCAATCAACTTCATCTTCTGTAGGGAGCATTAATATTTTATGAGTTAATGTAATGCTCGTAATCAGCCATTGATTATCCCAATCACTAGACACAAACACTCATCTTTGCAAGCAAGGATTCTCACAAAATTTGGACCAAGTAAAATGACACTCAGGAATTGGTAAATAAGTTGATCCACTAGAGGTTCTCACCAAATCAGTAAAATGGTCCATCTATTTTTGTTCCCATTTCAATCACTAACTCATCACATTGAAGTCACACCAACCACCAACTTACCCACTCATTTGACAAACCACGCACAAATCTTCCCACAAACCATGTCTTCCACTTTGTTCACAAGGGCCATAAACATTCACGACTCCCCAAACCATATCATCACCACCATGTCTGACATGGTTAACTCAATTGTGAGAAGCTTGAAATGTTATTCCTACTTCCTATTTATAATGCCCCTCATCCACATTGGTGCAACCTAATAAAGCGTCTCAATACATCCTAGTTTACATTAATAGCCTACATGAATAATATGTTATTTTTACTAATTTTAAAACAAAGCTGTTGTAAAACAAAGGTCTTGTAACACTGCGTTGACGCATCTTTTTTTTGGAGAAAGAACAAGTCTTGAAGTGTTAAACAATTATGGTACATTTTGAGGATGATTATAGCATTTATCTCACACATTGTTCCAAAAGACAGAAAAATACCGTTTAAATGTTTTTTGCATGGCACCATTTCGTTTTTAGTGAAAAACCGACCATCTTTTGGCCATCTTTTCTAAAAAAAGGGTCGATTTTTATATTTATATGTTGATTTTTTGTTGCTAACATAATTTGATTTGAATTAAATTACCAATGTTTGAATGATAATTTTATGTAAGGAGGCAATTTGATGAATGTTGTTGGTTGCATACATGTCATTCATTAATTTTTATTTTTATTAGTTTCGATTTTTTCATTAAAGGCCCATTTAAACCCTTGTTTTTCCAAAAATCGTTTATATACTCAATCCATGTAGAGATCTTTTTTTTGTTTTTTAAAACATTGATCTCACAATATCCATAAGAGTAGTCACCTTAAAGGCAATGTTAATATTGTTCATTAAATTAACTTCATCTTAATTTTGATGATAACAAAATATATTTGTATGCTAATCCTTCTTAATAGGTCAAAAAAAATTCTTATAGACCTTAGCGAAAGAAGAATGAAGGAGTCTATGTGGTAATTTAAGTCAACTTAAGTCAATCTTAAATCGAATCATTTGAAGATCGAAAATCAAGTCCTTATTGTAAATGTACTTCATGTAAATATATTTTATTATATTCTAGGAATTTGTAATGGTCTATCAAATACTCCCACAGTACCTTAAGAAAATAGTTAAAGTCCTAAGCTCAATCATTTATTGATTACTTTTCTAAACAGGACTTCTGAAGGCATTCCAACATACCAAATTGGTTTCAATATGGACTTATAATGGTTCAAAACCAAGAATTAATTCAACAAACTAAATTTATTTCGATCAACCGAATTGATCAATCCTTGTGAACCATAAATCATTCTATCTACCAAATATATTTTGATTTACCGAATGATTAGGCGTTGAACATTTTTTTATGGTTGTTAAACTAATATTCAATACCATTGTTTGGCATATAAAACTCCACTGATTGGTATTCAAATGGACAACAACTCCACACATTCCATACACATACATTGAGAGAGTTTTAAATTAACTTCTCACACTTTATTCAAACTACAGCAAGTACTTATTGCCTATTTATCGAAATCCACTTACTCAATTATGTATTTGGAAGAAATAAAAAGAGTTTAGAATTGTAATCTTTTATTTCTTTAAATGTACAAATTTCTCCAATTGTAATAAGAACAAGCTGCAAGATTTGTGAAATCTTCACAAAGATTTTGTCAAGAGGCATAGAAGTGAAATCTTAGTCCGAAATCAAGATCAAAATAAAAAATTCCCAAAGAGTGAATTAAACTAAAGAAACTAAACCACTATATGTTTCTATTGTTCTCAATTTCTCACAACTCTTTATTTGTATGCTTGTAATTTGTTCTTCAACTCTCATTTCTATCATTATTTGCTTGTATTTGTTAACATAATTTTTATTAACTAAATATTCTTAATTCTCTATTCACCTCTCTCTAGAAAAGCCTTAAAATGCTTACAAATGTCAAGCAACTTCAATTTCATTCATTTGAGAAAGCAAATCACCAATTAAAACCAGAATTAACTCTGCAAGCAAGAAATATGGCCATCATTTACCTGAAGAAACTTCATCAAAGGGACCGTCTTTCGTAACATCAAGCAGATAACAACCTATAAAAACAACTTAACAACTAATAATCATATTATACATTATAAACCTTCAGCATAAGATGAAAACTAAAATATTTCCAAAGCATATATTGCAGGTAAATTCAATGTCATCATGCATGTATAGAACAAATGGCATCACCTTGCTGAAGTAACCTGCCAGCAATAGACTATGTGAACGATCAGGTTTCAGGAAGGAAAACAGCAAAGTCATTAACTGTAATACAGAGGAATAATATTAGAGCATGTGAACAGTATAGCTGACTTTACAAGTCAAAGTTAACCATGAGTGCCAACTAAAAGAATTTTTTTAGAAAACAACTGACTGAAGGATAGATCAACTGTTAATGCTCAGCTACGAATTGAGAATTGAAGACAGCATTTACCTCATCATCATCGACTAAAGTTTTAAGTATGGCATCCACCTCACAAGTGATAATCTCACAGGCCATATATGGAAATCTGCATAACACAATATAGACCCATGTATAAATATACTTCTACTTAAAGGTCTGTTTCTTAAAATAAGCCAAAAGAATAAGCCAATCTATTCATGATGTACTTGAAGCTATGTTTCTTTTCGGCATCCTCGTGACCTTCTTCAACAATATACCGCAGTAATTGTTCAACTTGAGTTCTTTCTCGAAAACTATATATGGACATATGGGACACAAAAGAAAATTAGGACAGATTAGATGTTAATACATATTATAGCAGCCTTGCCAACAAAAAGAAACTGAAAACATAAGGATAAGCAATGAAGAAGGTCATGGTGCTTGTTAGCTCAAATTTTCCTCTGCCCAAACAGCCGTCTGTTGGCACAATCATGTGTATTTCAAACAAGGTTTACAAACCGTGGATACCATTCTAACTATAATACATGCAGAGGATATGCATGCCTAAATTATGTTTGTTTTTAAGAGATAGATACAGCTAAAAGTTTTAATTTCATTGTTACAAAGTGTTGTTCTCACCACAACTTGGGGTATCAAGAGTGATATATCTCAATATGAACTTGTGGCACCGGATGTCATGCTCAGGTGGGTGGTTACCACAGCTTAATGAAGATCCTGGAGACAAGATGGTGATACTAGGTGTGCTTTCTGTATCTCGGACGAGGAAGATTTCTTTTCCATCAAGTGTGTTTTCCGTTCGGTATTTTGGGTTTCCCTTGATCGCAAGGTTACTTTGGAACTTGAGTTTCACAATGTTCAAAAGTTATACCAGATTGCCATGTTTTTGAAATGTGAATAGAATGCTTGATGAAACAAAGAGAAATCAAGTATACTTGATACTATAATTCTTCATGCTGGGTGTTGGTGTACTTCACTCTAGCAAAAAAAAAGATACTTTTGACAATGGGACAAGGATCTGATTTTCTTTTGTTATAATCTTCCTTATTTTTTGGGGTGGGTATTCCTTCAATTAGTAAGGATTCAGCTTCTGGCTAGTCGTTGATTGATTTCTTCTTTCTTCGTCATTTAGGCAATTATCTAACTGATTTCTAATTGTTGGATTTTTCCATGAATAAAGGAAAATCCTATTAATTCATAAAAAACAATATCTCTTGAGTGATTTTCAATTAAGTACTGATCCAACATTTATTTCATATAGTTACTCCTTTCTCTCTTTTTGTTTATCTATGACAATGGCATAGTTATCATCGTGCCGCAAGGACCTTGGTGCCTTAGGCAACCCAAAAATCGGGATTTTTTTTTCCTATTGATTAAATAGGACAAATACATTAATTTATCCAATTTAAACTATTTTAATCAGTAATTAACACCCAAGCATACAAAAAACAGGAAGCTTCAAATAAAATAACATGAGATTCACCACACAAGTTAAAAAATAACATCAAATAAGGTGATAGGCATGCCAAAGAGCCCTAGACAGCTTCTATGTGTGTACCTTGGCACTCATGGTGTGCACTTAATTTAACTAAGTCATGGCGTCTTGCCACTACAATGCAGCCTAGGTGCCTGGCTTAACAACAATGGGTAATGATGGTGCTAATGATAGTTAGGGTTCACAACTCATGCTTGACTCATGATTAATCACAAAGTTTTGGTGATTAACATTTCCATTCTCATTTGAAGAGAAATGAATGGTGAGAAAACGAGAGCATGTGGAAAAGGCAACTAAGGGAGGGATTGGAAGGTGGAACAAAGGAAAAGAAGGGGAGAGGTAGATTGTCTACAATAGAGAGGCAGCAAAGGTGTCCAGGGGGATTAGAGGCAAAGAATTAAACATCGACACATTTACCGACACGTGTCAGATTTTGAGTTAGCCGACACAATTCACAAGTGTAAATCAAAAAATACCATATGTTAGAGTCAAACTTCGACACGTGTCAGTGAATGTCGGAATATCGATCAACACAGTGTATTTTTTACATTAAGTATGAACAATGTCGACCAATACACCCATTAAAACTACAAACATGCACCAGAGTTCTTTCCTTTTCATTTGCTTCTTCCATTTTATGAGTTCTTCCAGTGTATCTCCTCTGCTCCATTGCAATTTGATGGGTTATTGCAAACTTAAAGAACCTTTTTTCATTAATTGCTCTTAAATTTTATCCCTTCCTAAGGTATAACACTAGATTTTTATATAGAATCTTAGTTTTTTTTCCCATTTTTTGTGTTTGTATTTTAATCTTTTCATGTAGATCTATAATAAAATCTTAGATCTATTATAATAATAATTAAATGTAACTTAATAATACATAGATCTTAGGTTTTTCCATGTTTTTTTTGTGTTTTGATGTTCATAACTTATTATTACAAAGATTTAACCTAATAATACATACATTTTAGGCTTTTTAATGTTTTTTTTTGTGTTTTGATGTTAATATCTTGATTTTACATATATCTAACATAATAATACATAGGTCTTAGCTTTTTTTATTTTATTTTTTTGGTGTTTTGATGTTAATAACTTGATATTACAAAGCTCTAACCAAATAATTCTATAAAATAAATTATGTTAAATAAAATTCGTAATTAAATAAAAAACAATAAAATGTTAAGCATATATAAGGTAACTTTTACGAACGCTTTTGTCTTTAAACATTTATTAATCATTTTTACGATTATTTATGCTTCAAGATATTTGTATTAAGTTCAACCAATATATTTTAATATGATACATATTGAAGAAGTTGATCTACGTAGTCCAAGGCATATATTATTGCTTACTTTAACTTATTCTAAAGTTTCAAATCAAAATTTAAACTTCTGTAAATTTAATGCATTTCTACCGATGTCCAATATGTTTTTTAGTTTTGTTGGACCAAACTCTCACACGAAATCAATGTTTAATTCTATGATTGGAGAAAGGTGGAATGAAGAAAAAGAAGGGGAGAGGTAGATTGTCTATGGGAGAAGGGCAGCAAAAGGATTCCATCATGGTGTTCTCTGCACCAATGCCTGCAGTGCTTGGGTCGATAGCATCGTGCGGAAGCCTGTAGAGATTCAGTCCTCTGTAGATCATGTTTAGCGACAGGTTGTTGGAGTTGGCCCTGCCCTAGATCTAAGCCAACCCTCATTGTTCTAGCAGAAGTTCCTGAAGTCAGTGTAAAGGAACCAAAAGGACTGGCAGTGTAGGCACCTTCATTTGAAGGTGATCAGGGAATCTCGGAGGCAACTATCAGAGTGTCTGGTTGCTTGTGCAACAAACTAATGGCCTGGTAAGATTAGAACAAGATTTGGCCTAGTAAGAACTAATGGCTGCAATGCATACATGGTGGTGAGATACTTGTGTGTTTCCCCATGGAACTTTGGAGGAAACACGTGTTTAAGGAACACCAACCAATGAAAGTGAAGGGCATGCAAATTGTTTGGACAGAGTGGTCGAGACAGGTAGGGACACATTCCATGAAGGAGGGTAAATTGGTGTAGGTGGAACTTGTGGGTATTCCTCTGGACTCCTTTCAAAGCATGGAATCCTTTGGAGTACTAGTCAGCAGCATTGGGGTCCTCAAGGAGAATTGTCCTTCTGCAAAAGGAGATGCATTGGAGGAGGCCACCGTTCAAGCAGAGTTATTCCCTAAAATTGTCATTCCCAAGCATGAACTTTTTTGTTCTCAAGTTGGCATTCATACAACAGAAAGGAACCTTGGGAGTAGGCCATGGGTTGGTGTAGTGAGGGTGTTGCCGTGGGCAAGGGAAGAGATGCAGATCAAAGACGTGGAAGACAAGAGTGAGCCAGTTTGGAAGGAAAACCCAGTTCAATTGCCTGTGAACCAGTTTCAGGCCAAACCAGTCCAGTGTTTGAAGGAAAGGAAAATCAGACCAGAACTCCCTTCAATCCAGATGTTAATTTAAATTCTTTTTTGAATTCAAATTCAGAAAGGTAGCAACTGCAATTCCGGATTTTCAGGAACCAATGGGGTCACAGCATATTATGCAATCATTGGCTATTAGTCACAAGATTTTGGATTTTTCTACGAGGGCAGATAGAGAAGTTTCTCAAATCATTCAGGGAAAGAGAACAACAAAAGGGGAGAAGGTGAACAAAATGGGGTCACAACAACAATATGCTAGCCTCGTGGTAGTTCTTAGGTAGTAATTCAAAAACAATAGACAATGCAAAACTACGATAGGTAGAGTGAAGGTTATCATAGTCAACATAATATGAAATAGGATACATAGTTGAAGCACGTGTACCTTTTCAAAGAGCAATGAACAGATCAAGGTCTATGGATGACAAATCTATAAAAGATAAAGAAGCAATGGTTGTAGAGGGGCGCTTTCAACAATGATATACCTGTAAAAGGCAAGACACCTTGTCTGTCACAGTCATGATGCCAGTACTCTCCCTATCACAAGACTCTATAGGAACGGATAATGGAATACCCTCAATAGGTGAATCATCACTACTAAAGAAAGACTGACTCTCAAAGAATGTAACATCTACCAATACAACATACTTCCCAATGGTAGGAATAAAACATTGATACCCTCATTGAATGCAAGAGTAACCAATAAAGACATACCGAATAGAGCCAGGAATAGTTTGTCCAGATTAAGAGTAAAATCTTGTACAAAGGTAACGCAATCAAAAACCCTTATAAGAAATTAAAAGAGATCTCTATCAAGCCACAGAGGAACCTCCCCCTAATGGGGTAGAAGGTCTGTGCTTAATGAGATATAAAGCTGTGAGAATAACATCAAACCATAAATGTTTGGGAACATTAATCTCAATTATAATGAAGTGAGCCACATCAAATATATGTTGATGTTTGCATTTAACTATCCCATTCTGTTGAGATGTATGTGGACAAGAATTCTGATGAACAATACCAAGAGAATCATAATAACTTCAGATGTTCATTTAGGTGAACTCCAAAGCATTATCAATGCGAAGTATTTTTGGGCAAATAGAATATTTAATTTTTTATTTCTGCAAGAAATTTCTAACAATATCCAGAACACTGACTATATCTTTTAACAAATAAATACATGAGACTATAGAAAAATCATCAATAAATACAATATATTACCTATAACGAGACACAGATGGTGTTCTAATAGGACTTCATACATCACAATGAATCAACTCAAAAGAACTTTGACTACGAACCAGACGAAGACTCTGAAAGGTAGTACGATAATACTTACCTAAATCACATGACTCACACTGAAAAGAAGAGACAGAAAATCAGGGAAGTGCCTGTTGTAACTTTTTAAGAGATGAATGACCTAAGCGACGATGCCAAACAAGAGAGTCCTCGACTATGGAAGTCAACGACACAAGTCCTTGAGCTATCTCATCTTTGGCAAGTAAATAAACTCCTTGACCACGCTCACGTCCCAAATCAATCCTCTTCCTCATCTACAGATTCTAAAAGATACAGTAAAAAAGAAAAAATATCACACGACAGTGAAGTTGTATGGTAACAGTACTAATTGATAAAAGATTAACTGAAAATTCTGTGGCATAGAGGACTTCATCTAATGTTAACTGATATGTGACATGAATAATATTTTGTCTAGAAACACGACAAGTCCTAGATACAAACCTAATGTCTTGTAATTGGGAAATGTGTGTGTAAAGATCAAGACTACCTGTCATGTGGGAAGATACTTCTAAATCAATAATCCAAGAACTATCCTTCGAGACTAACAAACCTGAAGTACCTAAAATGAAAGTAGTGGCATGCAATATCATAGTCGTAGAGGTCTGACTCTCACAAAACTAGAAGAAACTGAGCATACTCATCTTGTGAGTGTCACAAAAGACACACTAATAGTAGGAGTGATTGTAGGTGGAGTAGTCTGTGTCTTAGTAGAAACCTATGTCCAGTCTGGTTTTCCAAATTTCTCCCAGCAACAGTCTGATCGATAATTTGTACGACCGAAGTGCTCACATAGCATACAACCTCTACCATACGTCCACAACCTTCTCCACGTCAAGAACTACGACCGAAGTTGCGACCATGATCCCGAATAACAGCCATGATAGAGTAATTAGATGAAGCAGTAGAGGTGACAGAAATACGGAGGACACGAGAGAAGGTAGTCTCCAGCCTACAAGTAGAATCCGCACCAAGTATCTGACCTTAATTTGAGAAGAGAGCTCTGAGCTCAAACCAGAAAGATAGGCTGCAACGACAAACTCCGTTTTGTACTGATGCATAATACTAATATTAGATGTCAAGAACCGGTAGATGTCGAGTTCATCCAGAAGTGTTCGTAGTGAAGCAAAGTGGTCCAGTACTGAGTTGTCTCCTATCCGTAGTGAGAAAATCTACTCATATATCTCAAAGACACAAGAGATATTCTTTGTGTAGCCATACATCTGCTTCAAGGTGTCCTAGATTTTCTTTACAAGTCTCAAAAACATCACACTCCAAGTAACATTGGGTTCTATACTATTTTCCATCCAAGATATAATGGCAGAATCGTCAACATACCAATCTTCATAGGTACTATCTTTGGAATCCAAAGGAGGCTTAGTAAGATGTCTAATCTTGTGATGTGCAACCAAAAAGATCTCAAAACGTCAGCACCCAAAGTAAATAGCTCTTTCCATCAAGTTTTTGAAAGGTTCCACTAAGATTTTTGATAAGTGACTCCCTTAAAGTCATGATAATTAAGTCTGATTAGGTTTGAATATAAAAGAAAACTCCCAAAGATATAGCATAAACATGTCTGAATCGTAGAGAAATACTCCCAAATATATAGTATAAAAGTCCAAGAATACACATAGTGTAGTAGAACAGGTGGATAATACAAGACCACCCTCAGTAGTGGTAGAAAAAAGGATTTACCGTCTGTCACATGGACTGGATGAGAAAAAGAGCTACCAACCCGCTTGCTGGTGGTAAAACAACCCTAACAGGGTTGTCGGACAGGCCGACCGACCTATCCGAGTTCGCCGGAGAGGCTACCAACGGTAAAGGACGCTAGAATTGGCGAAGGAACGACCGAAGGAGGCTAAGATCAAGGAGGAAGAGGCAACACGGTCAGTTGTCACCGAAAGAGAGCCAGGTGGCCCGACGACGTCGACAGACAGACCTAGATGGCCTAGACGTGTTGGCGGCTGTTTTTGGCGAGCCTAGCGACAGCAAAGGAGAGGCCTGGGGATCCTGACGACAACGGAGGGGTGGCCAAAAGGCTTAGGTGACGCCAACAAGGTGGCCGAAAAGGTGTGATGGCACTGGAAAGCTCACCGAAGAAGGTGGATGTTGACAGAAAATCTTAGAATAACCTATGCTCTGATACCATATAGAATAGAAGAAAAATAATAATAAATTACTCTAATAGGATTACATATTACGTATATATAGGGTTGGATAAATGGATATCCAATTATCCTAATACAAGAGAACCCATATAACCCATAACAGAAGGTAAATTACTTCATGGCTGGCCAACTATAAAAAAGCAAGGTTAAAGGAGAAAGATAACCTTCTGGAACATCTAGGTTTTGATTCTAAAGAGGAGGTTGTTGGATTGTTGGAGATGGAGAGAGAAGCATGTGCATCTGCAAGGCTTGGTGCTATGCTGGAGTTGAAGGAGATAAAGAGGAGGGAAAAAACCAGAGAAAACTGGCTTCGGAAGGGAGAAACTAGCAAATCCTATTTGCACAACTGTGCTAATCATAGGCATCGAGAAAATTTTATTAGCCAGATCTGCACTAAGGATGGGTAGCAGGAAGGCGATAAGGTTGGTTCTGCTATTGCAGTTCACTTTAAGAAGCTTGTCGAAAGGAGGCATGACTGCCATCCTCGTGTGGGAGCCTTCAGATGTTGAAGGAGCCTTTTTCCAAGTTTTTGCTATACGAGCATTTTTGGTATTGGTCAAAGAGGACATCATGAATGTCTTGATGGATTTCTGAAATAATAGCAAAGGATGTGAGGCTATTAATTTTTGTTTCATCTTTCTAATTCCTGAAGTTGTGGAAGCAAAGGACAGGAGATTTTCATCCTAAGTCTAATGAATGGTATAATGAAGATCGTTACTAAAGTATTTGACTAACAGATTATCAAGGGTGATCAACAGATTAGTGCTTCCAACTCAGACCATTTGTATAAAAGGGTGTGGACTTGCAGATAGTTTTGAGGTGGCACACAAGTGGATCATAGAGTACAGGAAAAAGAAGTAAGGGGCATTTGTAAGATTTGACTTTCAAAAGGCCTTTGATAACACTGATTTGAAGAAACGGCTCATTTTTATAGCTCATGGTTTTCCACAAAAATGGGTGAATTAGTTGACTAATGTGGTGGAAAGTGGAAACGGAGCACCACTAATTAATAGCATCTCTCAAGGCATTTCTAAGTTTGGAGAGGAACTCCGTTGAGGGACCGGCTATCACCTCTTTTATTTGATCTTGGTGTTAATATTTGGCACACGTCTCTCAGGGCTGATGATGCTAGTTGGCTTAAAGGATGGTGAATTGGAGTTGAGAGTGTACAAGTCTCACTTCTACAATATGCAGACGGCACATTGTTTTTTGCAGATGGGTCTGAAGGTCAAATGTTAAATCTAAAGTTTCTTCTTAGGGGATATAAAATGGTTTCTGGTTTAAAGATAAATTTTAAGAAAAGCTTGGTTATGGGAATTCTTCTTCGGTCCCCAGATGAGTGGCTGCAACTATGAGTGGAACAATTAATAATATGAGTGGCTGCGACTATGAGAGGGACAATTAATAATGGTTCTGCATTTTGGAAAGGAGTGTTGACTACTGTTGGTATTGTGAATAGATTTTGTAACATGGTGGTTGGCACTAGTTCCAATATTAGGCTTTAAGGGGATAGCTAGGGTGGTGACAGGTCATTGCAGTCACTTTTCCCATCTCTGTTTGCTCTGGCTAGAGACAAAGATGTTGTCATTTCTTCTGCTGATGCGTGGTTTTGGAAGAAAGATGTCATTTTTTCTGCTGGTGTGTAGTTTTGGGAGACATGGGACTAGGATCTTAATCTCAGACGACCTCTTCTAGATTCTAAGGTTATTGAGGCCTGCAAATCCTTGCACTGGTTGCATGATAAAGCACCAAACCATGAAGGAGCAGACAGGAGGACATGGCACTCCACAAGAAATGTTTGTCCTACTAGAGAAGGACTTTCCCATCAGAAGCGTTCTTCATCTCCCTCGCTGGAAGGAGGTATGGAAAGTTTGTTCGCTGATGAGGGTCAGAGGCATCATATGGACAATGGCCCTGGGTAAATTTCCTACCAAATCACACCAGAAAGCATGGTATCTTGGGACATCAGTTGTGTTAGAAGGAAACTACTTCACATCCATTTTTTGGGTGTAACCTAGTCAGAAGGATGTTGAGAAGCACGAGTCAGATGCCAACACAGGGTTTTCTTTTCAATGCTGATGATACTCCGGTTTTTGTGCAGCAAATTTCTAAGAAGGGAGGTTCGCCTAGGCATGGTCTGGCAATAATATCTTTCCATGCTGTCTGTTGGAATATTTGGCTTGCCAGAAATGGTTGGATTTTCAGACAAGATATTTCTATGATTGAGGATGTTTTAGGGAGAGCATCATATTTTGCTGAGTCTTGGAGTCAAGCTCAAGTGTCCTTTGGCTCTGATGCTTGGCAGGAGTTTTGCTTCTCATTTTTAGGCTTATTTTAGTGTTCTGTCGTTTTATTTAGTTGGTTTTCCTGGGATCAAACTTCTTGTTCGATCTCATGTACGTTTGATTCTTTTTTGTTCTGGTTGATTCTTAATAATATGGGTTTCAACCAAACTTTTTCAAAAAAAAAATAAGGAATTGATATCATATGACCCAAACACCACATCCGGAAAATATTAATGTATATATTTGTCAAAGCTTCATGTTTAACAACAATGGGAAGCCACAAATGTCTATAGCATGTAACATGGAGACGAAATTAGATAGGATGTTTCTTTGAAAAAAGAATGTGCATATATACCAAGATTGCACTTCTTTCACAAAAGGGATCATGTTTAAATCTTCTAGAAAGGAACCTAATACATACAAACAAGAGAGACTGGGTAATTGTTGGGTCTTCCATCCAGCCTCAATAGAGATTTATTTAAAAGCATCCACAAAAAGGAACTTACAACAGTAAACAAGAAGAAAAAGAGTCAACAAATAAGGAGAACAATAATTTGCAACAGAGAATCGAGATTTGTTAGAGAATGGCTCGTATGCGTATAGACAACTTGTCTAGTTAAAGGGAAGATGAACTTTTATCCTCACAAAGATTTTGTTTGGAACGTGCGAGGCTTGAGAGATCCTTCAAAGGAGAGGGCATTCACGTGTGTGAGATATGGTCATTACATGCCTGAGATAAGTGGGGAACGGTACAATGAAATCTTTAAGGGAGGTTTCTTCAACTATGTGGATGGTAAAGATTCCAAGGGTGCTTCTGGACACATGATATAGTTTACATAATAACAGGAAAGTGCAAGTTCCATAAGAAGAGATCTCAACACTCCCTTGTAACACTACTTATGAAGGTAGGAGGTTGAATGGCAACAACAATCTTGGGAACTATGATCATGATACCAAATGTCTACGCGTGTCACCGAAATTTCTCTGACACGTGTCTTATTTTCAATTTACCGACATGACTCCGACACGATATCGAAATGAAAGTTTTCTGAACAAATGTATTTTTTTTTTACCATGTTTCCACCGACATGATTCCGACATACCGATATTTCCCCGACACGTGTCTATTTTTCAACTTATCGAAGTCTGACGCGAAATCGACATTTAAAGCTATAACTATGATTACAAGCAGGAGATAGCAACACTACTTATCTCATCCATGCAGGATTCAACCGTTCCATAACTGATTTGGAAGCCCCTTCCTTCCACTCCTGCTAGTTAGTAGAAGCATTCCGAAAAATTCTCCATTTTCGTTCCAATCATCTAGCCCACCATATGACATGAGGAAACATTTTTCCAAAACACAAATTTCCTATCCCTCCTACATTTCTTCCTCATCCACACAAGCCAAAAACTATCAAGATCAATCCATACAGAGTATCCAGACCAATAAGATTTTGCCACCACACACATATAGAGGAACACCCAAAAACAAATGTTACCAATCTTCCTCTACCCAGAGACAGAAAGAGCATCTACTCGCAAACTGAAAACCACACTGCTTCAAACCAGCCTCTGTTAATACCCCACCATGCAGAACCAGCCATGTAAAAAATTGAATCTTTGTTGGAACTCTAGAGTGCCAAATGAATTTCGTGCAATCGATCCACGTACCACCACCTACAATGACATGATATAGAGATTTGATGGAAAATAATACCATTCTTAAACCACAACCATTTTGATGAGACTGGATTGGAAGAGATTATTGAGTAACCATAAAAATCGAGAAGAGAGAAGAAACAGAAAGTCTGGCAATTCTACATCATGAAGATCCCTCCTAAACCGAGCATCCCATACAATCTCTGCCTCAGAACACTCAAAACAATCTAAAAGCCTCACAGGAGGGTTGGCTGCAACAAGGTACTGGGAAGGAAAAGAGAATTTAAGTGCAGCAATCCTAACCATCTATCCTCCCAAACGTAACCCAGCTACCACACCCCACTTCCATAATTATTCCACATCACACCCTCCTCAACTTCCAAGATACCTCTCCATACCCACAAAGGTTTTTTAACATGTTCCCCCACTGGACCCAGTAGTTTACATATGTATCACTTCCCAAGAATGACTCACCGCCATAATCACAAACCCTCCTCACTGCCACAACTCAATCTCTCAAACCAATTCCACCTTCTGAACGAGCCCGATATACCTTGTTCCAAGCTATAATATGAAAGCCACTAGAGACCCATTTTGCCCCCTTTCTAGAGAAATAAGCCCACCCAATCAATTTGCAATTGTAATTGGGATGTGGAAGATTGATAGGTGGTAAATGGGAGATTAGCAAATATTGTTTGCCCTCAAAATACAAAAATTTCCTAAGCCATACAGACAACCACTTTTCAAACGGGCCACAACAGGGTTCCAATCTTGAAATTTTATTCCACCACCACTCAAACAGAGACCAAGGTATTTAACGGAAAAGATTCCACCTTGCATCCCAGAAAATCAACATCATCTTTTACCATTTGTTTATCTGCACACACACACACACTCCCACCCCCCCCCCCAATGACTGTAGACTTATGAAAATCCACCTATCATTCGGTAATCATGCCAAAAAGTCCTAAAATATATGCTAAGTTGACAACCTAAGAATGTGATGCCCCACAAAAGCTAGAGTATCATCTACAAATTGGAGATATGGAACAAACTGCATACCCATTCCAGGACAGAAATCATTTTTCTTCTGTATTAATGCACATCCAACCAATTCTGCCGTAAGCAAAAACAGCAATGGAGAAAATAGATCTCCCTGTTTAAGTCCTCTACCACATCCAAAAAAAAAACTTTAGAACATCCATTTACCAATACGAATAATCAAGCAAAACACAAAATCCCATCCAATCCCTCCATTTCCTTACTCAAAACCCATGCAACACATGACTTCCTGCGGGCAACTCCAATTAACATAAGCCTTTTCCATATCCAATTTTCACATGAGCCCATAGAATCAAACGTCGGTTTCGTGTCGGACTTCGGTCCGACAAAAATAGGAAACATGTCGGACATCGGTGGAAATGTCGGTGGAAACGCGGTAAATTTACAGAAGTCCATGGAAATGGTAAAAAAACTTTGAATTTTGATTTGAAACTCTTAGATAAGCTAAAGTAAGTAATAATCTAC
>JAMKQA010001357.1:0-35028 GCA_024699735.1 Posidonia australis
ATGTGGCACAAGGATGCAAAAATTGCACTTGGATAATTTCTTGAAAAGTCAGGGACTAAAGTGCAAAATTTACATGAGTGCAAATGCAGCCAAAATGCAGGGCAAAAGATCAAATCTCAGTGAAAACATGATTTGCAAGTGGGTTCTGTGACTAAATGCAAAACAAGAGTGAAAAATAGCCCAAAATATGATGGAAAACATTTAAAACCCCAAAATGATGGATTTAGAAATAATCTAAGGGTCAAAATGTAAATTTTCATGTCCAAGAATACTTTAATGGGAGTTCAGGGGCTTTTATGTAAAATTTCAGGGGCCTGATTGTGAAAAAAGATGAGTTTTTAGGCTAATCAGTGCAATTTTTAGAATGTTCAGAGTCCAGAATGTAAATTCCACTGAGAAAAATCATTTTAGAAACATTCAGGGGCTTAAATACAAATTTCCAAGACTTAAATGTGATAAAAACCCATTTTAATGATTATCAGTGCCATTTTGAAAACATTCACGGCTCAGAATGCAATTTTCACAGAGAAAAACTTGTTTCAAAAATGTCAGGGACCTAAATGTGAATTTCCAAGACTTAAATGTAAAAAAAACATGCATCAATTTGCTAAAAACTAAAAGATGAACTTATCAGGGGGTCAGATGCAAAATCCACAAGCAAATTAAAAGAATAAAAATTATTTTAAAACTCTAAGGACTAAAATGCAAATGTCTGGACCCATATGTAATAAAAAAGGACTAAAATGTAATAAATAAAGGACCTAAACGTAATAATCAAAAACTAAACTGAATAGGCCATAAAAGGCCCATTCGGAGATCGCCGGTGCTCTACCGCCAGCGATCTTTTCCGGCGACCCTCTAGAGGCTGCTCCAGGGCGTGGAAGGCTACGGGAAGAGCGGGGGACCATCTTGGCGGCATGGCGAGGCTCCGGGAGGCGACAGCGAGGCTTGGGGAGGTCTGGAACGTCCTCCCCACCTCGAGCTCCGGCGACGATATCGGCGACTGTGGCTGGGGCTTTGCGGGACGTCGGGCTAGCGGTGGAGCGGCTCGGGAGGCTTTAGTGACTTGCGGGTAGGCCTCCTGGACCATCGGCGGGGAGCGGGAGGCGTTGGAGCGGCGTGGAGCTCCTCGCCGACATGCAGTGGCAGCGGCTGGTTGCGGCGACGGCACGGGGCGTTACGGCAGCAGGTTGCTCTAGCGGCGGCTGCGGGGTTGCCGGGACGACGCTGGGAGTCTTCCTGGACGGACGGCGTGGAGCGGGGAGCATCGGTGCGGCTGGAGCTCCTCGCGACAACAAGCGGCGGTACCGATGGCAACAGCGGCGGCACGGCGGTGAGCAAGGCTTCTGGCGTCGGATTCTCCGGGGAGGAGGAGGAGGAGAGTAGAGGAGAGGGAGAAGAAGAAGAAAGGGGGAGGAGAAGGCTCCCTGGGAGCCTTGCTCGCAGATGGGGTTCCGCCGGCGATGGGTTCACCATCGCCGGAGACAGGAAAACGACATGCTGGAGGGGCCTGGCTCCACCATGATGCATGCAAAGGGCTAGGGGGCTCTAAGCACACATGCCAGAATGAAAAGGAGGGGAAGAAGCATACCTGAGTGGTTGTTCCCACGGGCTCCGGCGATGGGTCGACGACAACGGCTCCGGTGGTTGCTCTGGCTCCTAGCTGACGGCGGCTGGCTTTGGAAAAAAAGGATGGGATGCTCTTGGGGATTCTAGGCTTGCTGGAAGGGGGCTTGGAGGCTCGCCAGAGGTCTGAAAAATCTCTCGAATGGGTTTTGACCAAAAAGTCCTTTTTTTCTGTCGACGGCGAGGCTTTATATTCCAGCGAGGCGCTCCGGGGCTGTTGATCCTCCTCTCCTCAGCCTATCAGCGCCATTGGATCGGGCCTGAGCTGGAGGAGGTTGGCCAAATATCTCGGAGGCGGAGATCTGTCCCGGATTTCTCGTAATTGATCGTCGGAATTCTCGTCGAAAAAATAGAGTCGCCGGAATTATTTTTGACATTTTGTAAAGTTTTGAATTGAATTCTTAAATGAAATAGTGTTGGGCTTATTAGACTTGGTTTTGTGATTTTTATTTGGATTTTTGTTTTGATTTTATTTGTGGAATTTGTTGGACTTTTTAGGATTTTAATCTTAAGATTTTAATAGGGTTTCATGGATTTAATTTAATTTCTTAATTTTCTGATTTAAGGTTTAATTAAGATTTTAATTGATTTATATTTGATTTTACCATGCCTACCCATGTTTTTTGAATGCATCACTTTTTGATCCAAGCTTCATGGAGGCCATCTTTCACAAATTCCTTACAAGGAACAAAATTGAAACCCTTCTAATGCCTGAATGACTAACTACGGTCCAAGAAGGTTTAATGTTGAATATACATTTGGTCTCAGGCTTGGTCCCTATATCTTCTTATGCTTCTCTTTCATTCTAAATACTACTTTGAACCCTCTAAAGAAAATGAAGAAACAAAAAACATTCAAGTGTTTCTGTAAAATAATTGAAAGCATAGTTTCTTAGGTAGCATTTGGAACTGTTTCTAGGCTTCAGACACGTTTCCTTGAAGCTATTCCAAGCGGTCCCTTCAGAAACTACAAACTAAATTTCTGAATTTTGAAGTAGAATTTAGAATGTGGTAAGAACTTGTTTCCTTTAGAATTTGACTTATCCCACAATCTTCCATTTCATAATTAGTTCCCTCTAAGTGATGTAACTTGTATTTTAGTTTCTTTACTTTACCTATGCACAAGATGAGCATTTATTCTCCTCTTCTTCTTTTTTGTGCTTCAACAGATTTGGGATTGGAACTAAACTCTTCTATCCTGCATTTTTGATGTCTTCTGTTCGTCTTTTTATTTGATATTGTTAGTTCCGAGCATCCATTCTCTATATTGCTGAATGATGACGTAAAAATGTTGGTCTGGGTCATTAATGTATGGAAGTCGACCTTGAAAAAGATGGCTATACACTTGAATTATTTTAAAAAATTATTTTTGTCTGTTATTGGTGGTGGACTTGACTGTTGTCATTATAGAGATGGTAGAACTATCAGCCATCAAGGAATATGGACATCCTTTTTTAAGACTTTCTTTGTCTTAAAATTTAGATTTTGCTGCACACAAACCTTTTCATAGTCTCATTTTTATCCATCCGTTTTATTTATTTTACGTGTATCATTCAAACTTGTTCTATTTTTGTGCCTTTGCACCTCTCTCTTTAGTCTGGTAGTGTTGGCAAATTAGACATGATTTAGGATTACTAGGCTTCAATTGATCTCAAGCTAGATGAGTGTTTCCTAATGAAGGACACAGTAATGCCATTTGATCATCATTCATGAAGGTGTTGCTTTTCATTTGTTTTATAAATAGAAGAGCAACATGCTGTTCTTTCCTATTTCACATGGAATTTGTTTTTTTATAAATTATTTCTTGCTAAAAGTCTTTTTTTTTTAAATAAATCTACTTGTATGACAATGATTTCATCTATGTTGCTTCTATTATTCTCAAATAGGATGTGTTCTTGTTGAAACTACCATTTGGTTGATTCTTTCTTAATTTCTTTTTCATTTTTCTCGAACTAATCACTTTGTTTTCCTATAGGTATTGATGCTTTATCACGTTGATTTCATGAAATGATTTATACACAATACACATTGGGATTATATTCTATCCCACAATTTACATTTTCCTTCTCTTTTGTTCATTTTCTCATTTCCATGTGTCTCTTTATGGAACTATATCATAGTGGCCACAATTATTTTATCTATTTATCATATAATAATTGCTTTTTGGTTTTTCAACGATACAAAGTTTGACTATCCGACAACCCACATAAGAAGGCATGTATATGTGAAGTTGAGGACAACTTCTAAATAGGTAAACTCCTTTTGAAGTATCTTATGAATAGGTAAAATTTTGTGTGATGTTAAGGTTGATGAGTTTGGTTAAGTGTAACAACCTTACTCCATTGTTGAAATTATAGTTTCAATTTTATTTGGTGTATGCAAACCATGGAAGTTATCTTTGACTTATATTTGACTTTTGTACTCGTAAAATCATATTTTTCTTGTAGTGCAATAACCCCAATAACCTTTTTTTTTTTTGGAAAAATAAACTTTCACAACACATAAGAATTAACTAATTGGACATAAATCAATACTTGTTTTATGATCTAAATACAAAAAATGGATACAAAGACAAGATGATGAGAATGGCAAATTCACATTTATCCTATTTTTCTATCCGAAGCAAGAAAGCCTTGGATACTAGTAATTTTTTTATATGTTAGATACAAATATTGTTTTAGTTAGTCTTCTTACCTTTTTTTAACCTTTGTTAACATTGTACCATGTTGATGCCTTCATTGTATTTGTCCAAATATCACTTTCATTATTATTATTAGAATTAAAATTATGTAATAAATGAAAAGTATATAGTGATGAAATGTAGCACTTTTTTCTTTAAATTATTTGGCCCATACAACATGTTAAAACTTAATAGTATTTTTACCTTAGATTTCTAAACATTAGGTATTTCCAAATTGTAAGAATTTATTGAGATATTTATCTACAAAGAAGCTTAAATTCAACATATTTCGAGATTGGAACTAACATGTACTCATTGTTTAATTAGCTTGGTGTTGTATATCATTTTTCATAAGCATCAATGTTATTGCAGTGGGCAAAATCTAACAGTTGCAATGAAGCCAAAGAAAAAAAAAATCTAAAAAAGAGAACTATACCAAAAAATGATTTAGAACAAAATTTCCTTCAAATAAAACTCTTTGCAAGCAACATAGCGATGGTAGGCAAAAAAGAAAACATATCGCAAAATCTCTTGTTATAAATAGTTCCCATGTTCTTATAATTAGTTGGGAACATCTCTTTGATCAACATAAAAAAAGAAAAAAATTAGCTATACAATTAATGCAACATATAATATAAATTACAACTATTTATCAATTACAATTAAATAGATGCATATGAGATATTCAAAGTAGAACTTAACTACACATGAAGATAGATCAACTTTATTATATGAACTATAATTCTATAAATAAAATATGATCAAGTTGACTCATATCAAGTAGAGTAACACTAGAGCTAATATGTGCTCCAAAATCTTGACTTCTGAAAGAGACGACATTTGTTAGAGATCTCTAGCATTAAAAAGTTCGTAGCTAGGACAATTTAAGATAAAACATATATATTTGAAAAGATCCTAACTTACATAAAGTATCAAAGTCTCATCACAATCATATAGTAAACAAACTTTGACCTATCCATATCAGAACATGGAAAACTACAAAGGCATAGAAAAAGAAAATCACATAAGCCTAAAGACTTCCCTTAAATTCACATAGAATCAAAGTTTTGACTCTTTTATTTATCATATCTGACTCACATATTTGTGCAAAGAGGAGAGTGCAATCACATGTTGCAATAATAAGAAAAAGAAGATGAGAAGAAGACACAAATGCATATCAAAGGTAGAAGATGATCGCCATTGCTTGATTCTTCCTCCAAGTGAAAAGATGAACCTCTTTGTAAGAAAAGGAAGAAAAGACTGCGAAGCTGGCATGATGTGTGCAATGGAAGAAGGAATGGCATGACGGCAAATGGCATGACATGGCAACATGGCGGCATGATGGAGGTCATTGGCACCATGGTTCTAAATGTCGATTTCGTGTCAGACTTCGATAAGTTAAAAAACAGACATGTGTCGAAAAAATATCGGTATGTCGGAATTGTGTCGGTGGAAACACATTAAAAAAAATTTACATTTGTTCAGAAAACTTCCATTTCAATATTGTGCCGGAGTCGTATCGGTAAATTGAAAATAAGACATGTGTCGGTGAAATTTTGGTGACACACGTAGACATTTGGTACCATGATTGGCACAACGACAATAGATTGGCGACATGGTTGGCACGACGAAGGTTGTCTAGCGTGTACCCAGAAAGGATTATAAGAAATCCTATGATTTTAGGATAGAATTTAATAAAATAAATAGCATCATGAATGATTAAAGATGGTGGGAAGTTCAGATGACTAAAGTTAAGACTCCATCCCAAATTTCCATCACACGTGTCGCATGAGAAGGTGCGGACAAGGTAGAAGTTGTTGTAGACAGTGGAAGAGGAAGAAGAAGCAAGAAACAATGAGGAGAAATGAACAAACTAACATTCAACATGCCAACACAAAAACACCAAGGCAGTTGGAGACAAGGGAAGAGGAAGAAGAACAGTTACCAACAAGGATGCCAACCAATTGAAGCTCGATTACCTTTGCTTCGAATACCACCTCCAGCAGCACCAAAGGAGGAGGAGGAAGGATAGAAAGTGCGAGTAAAGGAACTGAGGAGTTTCGATGGTGGATGGGTGAGGTAGGTGTGCGAGGGTTTCAATGATAGACTATTTTTCTGTGTGAGAGTTGTAGCATAGTATGAGTTTTGTAGTTGTAAATCTTTAATAGAAGTCGTAATTTTTTCTTTTCATGTTCATTGTTAAAGAAAAAGGTGGATTACTTTCATTTGAAATAACATTTATTTCAATAACTACTGAAAACAATAGAGAATAATGTTTATTTAGTTCAGCAAACTATCTTATTTTTAATGGGTGTCAATTTTTCTTTTTGAACTTCTTGTTTGAGAAGAATGTGGATCTGAAATAATGTTTATTTTAGTAACTATTGAAAATAACAAAGAATAATATTTATTTAGTTTAGCAAACTATCTCATATTTTTTGTACTAAAAATTAAATGTTGTTTATTATTTTAGTAACTACTATTGTTTTGTAGTTATTGATCTTTAATGTATGTCACCAATTTCCTTTTCGAGCTCCTTGTTTAAGAAGAAAATGGGTCACTTTCATCCTTTGAAGCCACTATTATGTTGTTTTCCTAAAAGAAAAACAGATAATGAAATATATGTATTACTGATTTTTTATTTTCATCTAACGAAACATAAAATGAAATATCAGTATGTTATGGAAATTTGATGTATGAAATATTTTTGGAAACATAAAATCAGTAAGATAATGAGTTTGAATGAATGAAATTTTTTGAAAACATAAAATTAGTAAGTTACTAGAAATTTGATGTATAAAATAGTTTTTAAAACATAATATCAGTAACTTATAGAATTTAGATGCATCAATTTTTTTTAAAATAAGGCCATCCTATGTTATTTCAACAATATCCGGAAACTTTTTTTTGTAATAGAAATTATATTATTTTCAAAAAATTACTACTTTTGTTATTTTCAGTTCAACCAAAATTAGAAACAAAGATGCTTACCTTTTAGTTCGGAAGAAATGCCTATGCCATCATCATCAAGCATGCAATTTGTTTGCTGTGTAGGTGTGCCAGAGATTGCATCTATTGGGTTCATCGTTTTAATCCTGTCGTGTTGGGTACAAATGAAAAGTGAAAGATCAAACGAGAGAGTCCATTACAAGAAGGCACGATCCACAATGCTTGTCACCGTGCAATTGTGCTACTATCGTTGTGTCGCTAGTCTACTCTCCAATGTCTTAGTATTCCACCGCCTTGAAGAAGCATTCCATCACCATATCGTTGCAATTTTCTTTCAACATCGTGTCGCCTTCAGTCTTCTTAAGGTGGTGAAAATGGAGAGAGTGGTGTGAGGAAGGAGGCGTAGATTTGGGAAAGTAGCAATTTACAAACACATTAATAACTATTAATTAGGAGCAAAATGAAGAAAGAAGTTACATATCTCTAAGCCATTACGTGAATGACAAGATTTTGTTTCTTTTGTTTTCTTTTCTTTTTTTGTAATTATCATTTTCAAAAGGTGTCATTTAGATTGTTAGACTATATTATAATCGGACAATGGATTTGGATCCTATTAGCTTAATTAGGGTCATAGATCATTACTTTGTCTCTCTCTCTCTCTCTCTCTCTCTCTATATATATATATATATATAGCACATATCTATTGCATACTCTCTCAAAACTCAAAATAGCTTTTGTACCCAAGAAAATTAGATTTCTGGTTTTTTTTTCAAATTCAAAATTCAAAATACATTTAAACCCGCCCTCCCTCCTCTCAAATCCTACAACGCAAAACCCATCCATCCCCCTACGTAGACCCATTCATCCCGTCAGGACTGACTCGTCATTGGAGATCTCATCGCCTCTCTCATCCCATTGTCGAAGATCCCATTCTAGGAGAAACATATCATCTCCCTCACTCCACAAATCCACCATAGAACATCATTGTGATGGGGATTGGGAGATCGGAAGCATGGACGCGAGTAGATCGAAGAGATCAAGAGCATGGACACGAGCAGATTGGAGAGATCTACATAGGAACTTATTGTCATTCAACGCCTACAACAAAGACCTTTGCTCAAGATAGAGACAACACTTGTCGAACGGATGCATCAACGAGAGGTAACAGTGGAAGAGGGCAAGATCAGGGATGGGGTCTACAAAGTGGAGGAAGGGGTCGATCTAGGGATCGATGAGGTCATGGGAGGGTAGGTCGTAAGGTAGGAGTGTGTCAAGAAAGGTTGATGCCTATGACTACATGGATTTGGCAAAAGGGAGGAGAAGCAGAGGCTGATGGAGAGGACTATTGTGGTGGTGGTGGTAGGATTTGTTGATAGAGGTGGCATTAAGGACATAGACTTAATTACTTTCCTTACATCCATCAATTAACATAAGGCTGCGAATGTTGTTCTGTATTCATAACTCATTTATTTTGTATTTATTTTAGTAATACATTACTAAACTTAAAAATTATTATTGTTTCAGTAATATTGATCAATGAAATATTTTTAACCAAATGTAATTATAATAATAAAATTACTTTTAATTCAATTCAGTAATACTAAACTAAACATTTAATAACACTAAACATTCAGTAATATAAAACTATTTTTTACTTAATACAGTAAAATAAAATTATTTTTTATTCAATTCAATAATACTAAATTGAAATACGAAACTATTTTTTATTCAGATCAATCACTACAGAACTTATATGCAATTAAATAAAAATTTAAAAAAATTTCTATCCAAAAAAAACCACTAATAATATTACTTTAAAATAGATGATTTTGATAAATACCATCAAATCAACATCTAAAGGTTATGTTGTATCTAAAGGTAAATTATCAAATAAGTCCCGTTAGGTAAGATCCTTCATCTTATATCATTAAAAACATATCTTATGATTTACCGTGTTTATTATTTTAAATATTTTTTCATGTTATCATTTTAAAACAATGATAGTTATGTTGAATCAAATCTTTTATTGTTTTTTTTCCCTATTTAAATAGATGACTATGATGATACATCTATGTATATGATGAATAGACATGATGGAAGACTTACCAATAAAAGTAAGGTCTTACCTTGTTTTTGTTTAAACTACAACCGTAATAAGAAACCAATTGAACCATATTATCAAAAGCCTTATTTCATTATAGATCAGGAAAAGAGTCATATTTCATGGAGACAATGGCGATATTTTAACGTCCTAGAAAAGAAGAATGTAATCAACACTTCAACATTTAAAATGCAAGGCTATCCTCCATCTGAATGAGTATTCGGATGAAATACTACTTTGGGATCTGAGAATCATAGATTTCCTGGCAAGAGATGGATGGATAAACCGGACACAGCCTGATCGAGAACTTATAAGGCTGTGGCTGGATGAGATACTCGTCATGAACACATGCAGACCAACTATCGTCTCCACCCAGACCCATGTGCTTGTGGTCAAGATGAACCTATAAAACATTAACAATCACAATCAGTCTACTAAAACTATACTCATTCAATATTTGTTTTTCTTTGATTGAAGAATGCTATCGTAAAGTAAGCAAAAATCTATGTTCTAATGAATGTATATATTTACGATATGACATAAATAAGAAACATGCCATATTTGGCCAAGTTTAGTACCTCAATGTCATCTCCTTCGATAAGATCCTCATTATGAGTTGCCCTATCAAGCTCTGCAATGCTGTAATAACTTGCACTCATCTGCATTGGTGGACTTTCGTCATACATGGAAGCAAATAAACCAAATCCTTTGTCATTTTGAAATGCTACCCATCTAACATCTGCACGTCCAGCACATTCACCAGGAACTATATATGGAACATGCAAATCTTTTACTTTCATTTCGTAGACACCAACATCGGCAGCTTCTTTGCGATCAGGGTAACATTCAAATGGTCCTTTTCCATACCATTTTATCTGACCTAATGATTTGTCAACATGAAATTCTACCCCAACACGAGGTAACGGGGGAAGGTCAGACCTAGGTTTTATATAATATTCAATAATTGTGTCCCCAGATCCATGTATTTTGTAGCTAACGTCAATCTGGAAAATAATGGAGCTGCCTTCCTGCAACTGAGTATCACCTACAGGCTGCTCCAAGCCTTTCTGAGACTTTATGGTGCCAAAACAAGTGCTACTAATTTGCACCAACTGATCAGACATCTGCATGAAGCAGCTGTCAGCATGGAATGACATTTTGTCGAGGAAACTGGCTCTCCACATTTTAGCGTAACTATTTGACTCCCCACCATTATCATTGTCGGTGGGTGCACGCCAGAAGCATGGAAATATACCCTTCTGGAATAAGTAATGTCCATTTACCTGAAATTCAAATACCAAACAGGCTCAAGGATTATTTCAGTTATAAATGCTTTTGCATGTTAGAATATCAATTCAGATGTCATAAGTAGGATTAAGCAATATGTGAATGTAAATAGCAACAATTTTCAGTTATACGATATGGTATTGCTAGAAATTAACAAAGTTGCAACACAAATTTGAAGAGAGACCAGTCATAGTTCCAGGGGCATCTCAAAGAGAAATAAGGATTCCACAAAATATTAGACTAGTAAAAGAGAATCAAGGTCTTGAAAAGAAGAAAAAGGAAACTACCATGAACTTCAATATCCATGTTAAATAGTTGAGCACTACTGAACAATCTTCGGAATGATAAATCTTTCTTCTTGAATCTGATGAAACTTCATTTTCAACAACAAAGTAATACTGCTAGCCCTTCCCCAAAGTAAACAAGTTGAATTATGTACAACAATCATCTGATCACCACATTAAACTTGTGCCAGAAAGCACCCTATTCCTAAACCATCAAGGGAAGCCAAACCAGACAACAATAACCACTTCTCTACAATATGTCACACCAACATATTGCCACCTTTACCAGCTCCACCTAAACTGTCCATTCCCTCCCATCTATTTTCTGTCAAAGATTTATGCATATGCATGGAATTTAGCTAGATAAGTCAACTAAATTGCGGGTGGCTCGAATAAGTTCAAAAGGGGAGGTATTGCAGGGCTGTAGATTAATAAAAAATGGTGCTAATGGTATTAGAAGGTGGCAAGCCGGAGAAGCAATGGGATAACATGGTGATTTATTCATGCTCCTGTTAGAAGCATCGATAATGATGATGCATTACAACAGATTAACAGCAATGCCAAAATTCTTTCACGAAGTTTACAACATAAGCTAAGAAGGATACTCTCTAAAAGCAACCATCTTGCAATGAAACTGAATAGCACCATTTAGGAATCAAAGATTAAAGAAGTTATATTCAGATGTTACAGGTATCAACATTGAGATGGTAAGAACAATGAGAACAAGTAATATTCAGATAATCCACAATAACCCAAACAAAGAGGAAAATGACGAACATGGACATAGCTTTGTATGCTCATAGCACAAGGTTTGTAATATTCATTCCACATGACATTATCAATCTTATTTCCATGTAGCTCATGTTGAAATTATGTAGAACTATAAATTTCCTATCACCTCAATCTGTCTTTTGTTTTTGAATTTACAACAGCCTCATTTGTTAAAACATCTTTAACCTACATCTCCAATTATATAAAAGAAAACTTCTAGTGAAGCCAATCTTTGTTCTTCGTGCTTTCTGCAGAAGTTTTAACTGAAGATATTCTGAATTTATACCTGCCAACTTTCTATTGTTCCTGATTGTGTATTCACTTTAATCTCCCACTCATTCTGTTTCTTAACAACAATAACTTCACCAACTTGCTCAGTAGTCAAAGAGGGACATCTCAGAAATTTGATGACCTGAAAAGAAGTATCAAGGTTACAAGGGAAGAATATAGCTTAAGGTGTAAGTCAGCCATTCATTACCAGTATATGAATCAAAACTAGGACTTACATGAGCACCAAATTTTTTCTGAACAGGCAAACACAGCTGAGTCGATGCCAGCATATGACCAGCTTCAGCCCATCGAGTGGAATTCTTGCATTTGGTGACTATCGTCAAGAACACTTCTATTGCTGACGATGTTTTCCAGAGAGCATACCAAGGAGAAGATTCTAATTGTATAGTGAAATAACCCTGGGGTTCTACAGTTGGGAGGTCAAGTATTCCAGAACCCAAGCTCTGACCATCACCCTGAAGATACCAGCTAAACTCCATTTCTTTTGTTGCTTCAAAAAAGTCAGTATTTATGATCTGCAGAAAAACATTTAGAAATCTGATTTTTTAGTTTCTATTGACAAATAGAATTTTGAGCACAATATGAGTTGTATACCTGAATTGAATCTTCCTTTAGATATATTTTTATGGGCTGATACACATGCTTAACTTCTGAAGAATAGACACATATCTGTTAAGGATAGATATACACAGAAGAAATGCAATAGTATGCATACCAAAAAAGCTGCAAAACAAGGTTTTGCAGAGAACTACTTATCTAATGCCTTAGGTATATAAATTTAACATTTAAAGTATTACTAAGTAGGATAGGAAAATTGAAATATTTATGGATTACCATTTAGTGCAGGATGAGGAGTTCTATCGGGCCAGGTAAGCCCATTCACACAGAAGTTCAAGTCATTCGGGATATCCCCAAAGTCACCACCATATGCCCAATACTTGCGACCATCACTGCCTTCCTTCAGCAGACCCTGTAATAAAGGCAGATTGTCAATGCTAATTGGGAGATAGTTGACAACTGCAAAAGTTTAAATCTTCAATTCTGAAATCGCTTTGAGCTCAAGAAGAATGGATCTGGTGACCCAACATAAAATTTAAAAAGCACATTATGTTAAATTTTTTTAATAATAACAAACTCTACTTTATGCTAATGAGCTTAGCCTCATCAAGTTACTAATATCTTGAAATAGTGGATTCATTGTTCTTTTGATGTTGTGCTCTGATCTCACCCCTTTTAACCGCACTGCACTGCTTGCCAGTTTTGAGATGGTTGTTTTCTGTTAACAATTCTGAGCTAAGACGGCTAAGGCCGCTGATCCACAATCTGATTGCCCGAGAGAGCCTTACACAAGGTTTAAGAGGAGAGCTCAGACCCTTGAAAAAAGATTTGAGTCCCCGTCACTTTGCTACTGCACTCTAAGTGGTGTTTTTATATCTAAGTGGTAGTAGAGGATTTTGCTGTGGTGCATGTCCCAAGATAGAGAGGAGAGCAATGCACGGTATGGGCTGTCAGAGGCAAAAAGAAGGCCTGACGGCACATGCACAAGATCTCCCTACCGTGCTTTACGAAGCACTGTGTAGTCTGTTGGTTGTGTCAAGCACAGAAACTTCAGGTGACTGTCAGGTGATCTTGTGGTTGTGGCTTTGTTAGGTCCACAGAAGACTTTTGTAGGAAAGTGTGTTGGTCAAGGCATGGTTGCATGCCTACGTGAAGATCCTGCTGGTCTGTGGTGATCCATCTTACCCTCATGAAGCTTCCTCGAGATATGTGTGGCCCTTGGAAGTCTGGAGCATTAGTAGTTGTGCATCATTAGTTGCTCGACGGGTTCTAGAGGAGACTTGGAAAATGTCTAGTGTTGAGTGCTCTTAGCACTTGATGCTGCTGTTAGAATGCCTCAGAGCTAGTCGCTCGGTCGACAATGAAACTGGGTGTCTGACCGACAATGAAGCTGGGCAGTCAGTCGGCACTGGAGCTGGGGCGACCGAATGACACAGAAGCTGGTCGCTCAGTAGACAATGAAGCAGGAAGCTTATGCAAGGAGCCTGGCCATGTTGTTACTGAATGGTGCTCCGCATGGCGCTCATTTGGCACTTTTTATCTTGGAAATCATTTTGCTGAAGTGGCACGAACTATTTTGCTCACTCAGCTGGGTGCCTATAGGGCATTTGCCAGAGGACAAAGCCTTCTAAGTCTTCTAGGCCGCTCACCTGGGCATCTCCTGGGTTGTTTGCCCTGTATTTCCTGCTCAGCAAGGAGCTTTCAAACTTTAGTTTTCCATCGGCTGAGAGCTTATTTCGGGAAGGTTTTTCTAAGCCAGGTTGGTCAAAATATGCTGCATCATGCTCTCTAAAGATATTACAACATTTACTAGCATGTTAATAGTTCTCTCCTCTATGATGCTGGAATAACAATATTTTAGACACTCCGTGGAGTAATAACTGGGTTAATGCTGGCATTACTTGAGTGCACACAAGGTCAGAGAAGAATCAAACTACCTATTATAAAGTAAAGGTTTGACCCTAAAAGCCTTCGACAATTCGGCTGTGTAAGTTAACTAAAGTCAACCATTTTTTGTAACAGCACAATTATCTATTGATAAGCAAAAAGTGTTCTCCTAAATACATTGGTTGTACATCTCACATGAGGTACCACAACCTGGAAAGAGTTCTCCTTTAGTTCATCTGTACATTTACATGTAGAAAGTCACAGCCTACAACTCAAACATTAAAATCACAAACTGGACATAGACATAGAAGTAAGGACGTCACCAAGGTGCCCATAATTCTTTGTTATGAACTGTAGTATCATGGAAAAGTCATGCAGTAAAAGAAAGAGGTTCTGAAACTAATGTTAAACAAGAAAAAGAATTTCGTAACCAGAAAAAGAAACAGGAATTGTGTTCACCTGATCAACCCAGTCCCATATAAACCCTCCCTGCAGTCCCATTGTGCTGTCTATAGCTCTCCAATACACATGAATATTTCCATTACTATTTCCCATGGCATGAGAATACCTGAAATGGCATTTTTAAGGAGACTCAACAATTCTGTAAAATAGATAATTGATTGGTCGGTTTAGCACTACACTCAATTAATGGTGCAAAATACTCACTCGCATAAAATTAATGGTCTTGTTTCGTTTGGATCATTAGCAATCTTCAGTATGTCCCACACACGCATATACATGGGGCATATAATATCTGTCGAAGGAGTTCTAGATCCACCTCCTTCGTAATGTAATACTCTTGAGGGATCCTTCCAACGTATCCAGCCTAAGTATGAGATAATCATCACATATGAAAAACATAGAAAAATAGAACAATGACCATGATTGTTAGAATTGCATACCTGCAGAAGCAGAATGGTTTGGTCCATAATCTGACTCATTACCCAACGACCATGCAACAATGCATGCATGATTCTTGTCCCTCTCCACCATACCAATAACACGGTCCAAAATAGAAAAGGCCCAACTTGGTTCTGAAGTAGGATGCTTTAAATGACTAGAAAGGGTAAAACCATGTGTCTCTATATTGGCTTCATCAATCATGTAGAAACCAAATATGTCACACAGTTCATACCATCTTGGATGCTGAGGGTAATGGCTATTTCTCACAGCATTGACATTGTTTTGCTTCATTAAAACCAAATCCTTCAAGTAGATAAATAGAGTGGATTAACGTTTTTTGTGAAAGCATGTCTGAATAATATCTGGGCACTTTTGTTCCCACACTACCTACTAGTACTACTGTATTATTTTAAACAAATTAATGGATATTGAACTATCACCTTAACCATGCATGCTTCCAAATTAGCTTTCCCAACCCGTGGATGATGTTCATGTCGATTTACACCTCGTATTACTACAGGGCTTCCATTAACAAGAAGCTGCTTTGAAGCTTTCAATATTTGTCTGATACCAACTTGACATGACTCACAGTCGATTAGCTGTCCATGTAGATCTCTAATCACCACGACAAGGACATATAAGTTTGGCTGTTTGAAATGAAAAGAAAAACATTTTAAAAAGATATTGTTTGCCATGAATTTTGGCTCTTATGAAATATGAATCAAATAAAATATGTTGAAAAAAAATACTATATCTTGTCATCAATTTAAAATTTGACATGCACACAGACATGTGCAAGGGTAAAAGTTGGCGCACACGTGCACACACACACACGCACACACAGGAAGGGGAAGGATCAGATAAAGGAGGAGCTTAACTTGAGCAAGAAAAGGTCCTTTGGGTTCTCACAATCCAACTATTACAATGAAAGTTTAAACCATTCGATGTGATCTAAATAGGATAATACTCAAGTGTCAAAAATCAAGTGATTCTAAAACTTCTAACTCACAAAACAAAGCATTTGATAAGTTAAGTATTATAAAGTTTACAATTATTAGATTTTACTGGATTTCAATTTTTTCAAAAGAATAAGTGAAAATTAACTAGTTTTCGACATATCTGTTAATGAAATACTTAAACTAGTTAAAAAACACCAGAAGGCTAGTTGGGATGTAACTAACAAAGCTAAGCTCTTCCCTTACTGGATCTTTGGCATATATATTTATATATATTATAATCCATGAAACTAAGAAAATAAATGTTAAACACGACAAGAACTGTAGGATGAGCACATTGTACCAAATGTCTACGCGTGTCACCGAAATTTCATCAACACGTGTCTTATTTTCAATTTACTGATACGACTCCGACACGATGTCGAAATGGAAGTTTTCTGAACAAATATAAATTTTTTTTACCGTGTTTCCACCGACACAATTCCGACATACCGATATTTTTCCGACACATGTCTGTTTTTCAACTTATCGAAGTCCGACACGAAATCGACATTTAGAACAATAGATGAGCATCATTCATTAAGTTAATATTGCATGTTCATTCCATGATGACAATTTCATAGTGACTTCATGGGATTCTTTGTTACACAAGAGTATCTACGATACTTCAAAGGTTGTGCAAGGGCAAACACATGAGGAGACACATATCAACAAAACGACAAACAAGGTGCACATCTGAAATTACAAGAAAAAAGACTTCAAAGAGAATTGCCATGAGTCATCATGTTCTAAATGCATAGGCCTTAAGTTTACATGAATATTTTTGGGTTTTTATTTAGCCACTGAGGGATGAACATATCACAGTTAATTCAGGTAAAATTCAATGTTTGTACCAAGAAAGATCCCTTACATGCTCGGCAGACCAAAGTTTTGGGTTCTCCAATTTGCCCACCATGTGATATCCATCAAACCCAAAGCTTCCTTTTTGTTGTGGTTTCTGCTGCAAAGTCAGTACATTGTGTTGATTCAAATCTACAATGTCTTTGTGTTTGAGCCATTCAGCAGTATCAAACAATGCAGCTTCTACAACAAAGCTAGAAGGGAAATCCTCTAAGAGCTCTCCAGGTGCGTCAATTATTACGTCAACCTGTGGAATATTAATGAGATGCTGGAGATTTCTACATTAACTTTATTATTAATATAAGAAAATGTGTACATGTTGACTTTCAAAGCACAACATAGTGTTGCAAGTTGTACATTTATGATAAATTAATTGGCTCACAATACAACACAATTAGATTAGCAATCATGAAAATAACAAATGCAAACTTCCACAAATCTGCAATACATATAAGAAGAAACTTTCTCAAGACATTGCATGTGTATACGCGTCATTAAAATGTTAATTGCAGTGTAGTATATATTCTTTAAGGTCCACATGAGGATTCAAGGGTTAAGCAGGTGGAAACTGGAGGAGACAAGTGGTAGAAAGTTCCCATTAATACTGAGTGTTGGGCAAGGCCCTAATGAGTGTATACATGAAGGTATACGATGGCCAACCTACGTTTAGAGCATTGTGGTATGGTTATATTTCGTTTATCTAGAGGAGGACACCCTTTTTTATTTGGTCTGTGTCTAAACTAGCAAACATATTGTTCTCAAGGATATAGTGAAAGTTTTGCTAAAAGATACACAAGGATACAAGAGAAGACAATTTTATTTCTTCAAAATAATCTAGAGCCCCTAAAATGCTCAAAGTTGACTATATGTGATCACCACTACAATTTAAATGTAGCAGACATGTTGATGTTAAAGTTAAGGTTAATATCCCCATTTTTAATTGTTATGGATCTTAAATATCCAAAACAATTACATTTAGGAATCTCATGTTCGTATGATGTTTCACCCTCATTTCTATTTCTTGTATTACTAAGCTTACACTCCATATCCTCAGTCTTAAAATTCTGAAGTACCTCTCAAAATTTCTAGCTTAGAATTAATCACTATTCTACTTTCATCTACTAAGACAATATCACTATTCACTACAAATGACATACACCAAGGAGAAGTTGCCTACAAACTATATAAGTTATTAAAAGGTTAGCAAATCAAACATCAAAGGTGACAAAAACCATTGTAACTTATTGAATTATGAGAGACAAAGACACAATTTAAAACAAGATTCAAGCAACAAATTTCAGTCCAGGTTACATCATATATGCAGGACTTAAAAATATTCACATCAACTGCTGAAAGGAAGACTGAATGAACAAAAAGGGTCAATAGAAGAGTGGAATAGATAATAATTTCCTAGATCTTTTTTATTTATGCTTGTGACTTCGCGTATTTCATGAAAAGTGGAATTTATCTCCCTATGAATTATGCCATTCAGTCTCAGGAAAGGCCTTCCTAAAAAGGAGTTCAATTGGGAATTTTCCAAAATTAGGTGGATCCATGACTAACATGAGAATGCAATCAGGAGTTTTCTAAAATCAAGTAGAAACACGAATTAAAACTTGAATTTTATAATATTTACCATTCACACCATATAGCCTTTCTTATTTATCATCAACTAATGTTAGTTCACAATATCTGAAATTGTCACATTGTGTAAAACAATTATGATCCTACATGGAAACATGTTTAAGCAATACCAGAAAGGTAGATGAGACTGGAAGCCACCAATGGTGATTAATTAAATCTTATTACAGAAGAGTTTCCTACACATTCAAATACACATCCTGCAAATCACTGATCGACAAAATTGAGGATATTCCACAAAACTCAAATATGGCATATAAGTTATTAGTGATATTTCTCATTCAAACCATGAAATGTTTATTATTTATCATAAGCTAATGTTAGTTGACAATTTCTAAAATTGTCACAATGTATAAAATATCTAAATTCCTACACGGAGACATGTTTAACCCATACCAGAAAGGCAGATGATACTGGAAGCTACCAATGCTGATTAATTAATTCTTTATACAGAATAGTGTACACACAAATACTCATCCTGCAACATAATCTACTGAAAAGAAAATCGAAGATATTCCAGAAAACTCCAATATGGCATGTCAGTTATTAGTGATTTACCTGGATATCAGCAGACATAAAATTCTGACCCAAGTCTGATTTGAAAAAGTAATCAGAAATGAACACCTGCAGGTTAAATATATCAGTTTACTGATGAACAACTATAAACAGCTTAAATGCATATAACATCAGAATATGTCTAATTGAATAATGAGATACATAGAAATAACGATGAGCTTTACATGATGTTCTAGCATTACAGAATAGCCGAAAAGTTAGATCGACCCATTGGACCAATTCATCTAATCTGTAAATTAAAAAATTATCAGTTGAGCTGCATCTTTTCCTTGCATCTTTCTAGATGAAGTTAAGAAGTTTCATATGTAACGATGTAAACACATTTTATTCAATGTTGGTGAGATGCTAAATATTAACACTTTATATATGATTTTACTATGAAATTATAGTTTGGTTAAACGAATAATTGGAATCAGTATCTACATTATTATACTATCTATATTTCTTATTTTGTTATACGTAGGTGTCTTTTCTTTTCTTTTTCTTCTCATGTGTTTCTCTTATTTAAGAGACATGAACATCATTGCATGATCAAGTTCTTGATCATATGATAGTCAATTTATCTTTTGTTCTTTTCTTGAGGTGTAGATTGAAGCCTCATTTCTTCTTTGAGTAGAGCCTGGAGTCTCTCTCGTGTAGAACAGATTGTAATCTGTTTCTTCAACTAGGAATCAGATTGTAGTTTGATTTTCCTTTTTGTCCCACATCAACCAGACAACCAGCCATAATGACCTCAGTGTTAGTTCAACAAATAAAGGTTATAACCAGTTTGAACTGCTAGTTGAACTAGACAAACCAAAATAGAAGCTCTTCCTGTTCGATCTCCACTTCAGTTTAAGACATTTGTTTACAAATATTAAGGAGGGCTCCAGGCACCAAATCACTCCTTAGGAAGAAGACAAGTAAAAATTTGGGACTTTTAAAAAGAACAAACCGACCCCTTGCTCATACCTCTACTATGCCATCCCTGCTATCTATGAATTGAGCTTTCCTTGGTGCATAGAGATTAACTTATCTTCTTTTTACAGAAACTCCAATCACACTACCAAATTGTTAAACTTTCTAATGTGTCATGTTCCCTCAAACTTCCTTGAATTTATGGAAGAAGTTGACACACTGCTTAGAATTTGTATTATCAAATATAATCATCATAATTTGCATGTCATTAATTAAAGATTGGGATTTTTTGGTGAATAAGATGGAGAAAAGCATGGTTGGGTAGCGTAGACAAATCATGAGCAGAGGTAAGTTGGTGCTGTTGAAAAGTGTTCTGTGCAGAATAACGACTTTTTATCTACTGGGAGGAATTACTAACCCAACATAAATGGTACTCAGAAAATGGCTTTGGAAGGATAATGATGGTCATGGGGTTCATTTGGTTTCTTAGGGAGACGTGTGTCAGCCTTCAGGAGGATTTGGAGTGCCAAATATTTCAATTTCTAATAAAGCTTTAATTTCAAAGTAGATATGGAGAATGGTGGTGGACCCAAGGAGCTTTCGGGTGCAAATTACTAAATCTACAGGGGTCAGGCCATACTCCAACTCTTCTGAGTTTACCAAAGCAATGATGAAGATGGAGATTTTAACCACACCACACGTGATGGACAATAGGCCAAGGGTCTGATGTTCAACTCTGGCATGATCGATGGTGTTTGGCATGATTGCGAAGGACAGGAATGTGACAGTGCAAGAGGCTACTGTAAATGGAGTGTAGGGTACCTGCTAGACAAGGAGAACAAGCCTTATACTTCCTTTTCAGCATCTTTAAAAGGGGTCCATAGTTGTTGGCGGGTGCCGATACTGCAGGAGGGGTTTTATCAGTCCAGAATGCCAACCTTTTTCTTGGCCTCTGAATGTTAGTACTCTCCATTTCAAGTCAACGATTTGAGAAGTTCATTCACCACAAAATTATGTTTCTTTATGTGGTTCTTATGGAAGAATCCTGTTCTTACAAGAGTCCACAGGAGTGCGTGGGTGGCAGATGCTGATAAGAATTGTGTTTTTTGTGGTGATGAGGACCAAGACCAAGATTACCTTTTTGGGCTCTGCAGATTTATTAAGAATTTTTGGGCTACACTTAGTGTGAAGGTTCAGTTGGAACTAGAGTTTGATGATGATAAAGACATTTGGCTGTCATTTGAACTCCGGCACGGAGAAAGCATTCAAAGATTAAAAAGCAGCAAACATTGTAAATCCTTCATGCGAGTTGTTGGTGTATTTGGTTGCATTGGTATAGGGTTACCTTTTCTAACGAGGCAACCTATGTTGATGTTCTGTTTTACAAATTACAACTGCTGGCATCTTAGTTTATTCTGGGGTAGGGTGAATTTATCTGTGAGAAAGGAGTCTGATTGGCTTCTTTTGATGTAAATTTTTTTTGGTCATTAGAATTCTGGTCAACAATCCATTGTATTCGTTGGATTTTCCATCATTAATGAAAGATTCTATCATTCTTCAAACAAACAAAAAAATTGCATGCCATTAGAGAACTGATCTCTTGAAATTTTAATACTATACGCAACGAGTGATGCTCCTCATCTTAGCCTCACCCAATAGTAAATTTTAATCTACAGTTATCTTGTAAAACCTAAAGAACACTACTTCACATGTGATGTTTATTAACTCTCGTCCACCTTCTGAATATCTCCTAGTATGTATATGTGCCAAACAGTATATTAGTATTATTTTGTTAAATTAACTCTTTTGTATGTTTATCTCTTATGACTTATGAGGCAAGTCTATTTGAAATATTTCCGGTACCAAATATCTACCTAAATATTTTTATGATACCTGTTTCAGACAGTTATTGACTATTGTAGAATTTACTAAATTCACATTATATCAATGGTTTAAAAAATGGAAAACGGCCTCTACATGGGTTGAGTCTCTAAACGTTTTTTAAAAAAACTGAAGACATCCAATTCAAAATCAATTGACCATGAATGGAGTAGTTCATCTATATATAACCACAAGTCACAGTCCTCATTTTTTCAATGTGGGACTATTACAACACTCTCCCTCACTTGTGGTCTCTTTTAGGTCCAACAAGTCTCTTTTAAATAGGTGGATGTGCGTGAACTTTGACCCATTTAGACCTTTTTTGGATCTAATACCATGTTGAAACATGGACATCCAACTAAAAACTAATTGACTATAAGTGGAGTGGTCCATCTATATATAACAACAAGTCACAGTCCTCACTTTTTCAATGTGGGACTATTACAACAAAATTTAAAAAAATAAAAATAACATGCATATAATCAACAACATCCAACAAATTACCTCGATATATGGAACTATTATTCAAATACAAGTAATTTACTTAAAAAAAACATAACTTGAATACGTGTAACTATCATTCAACCACGAATATAATTATCATTTAACCACAACGATTCAAAAACATAAATTAAATAACTAAATAAATGTCAAGCATAAATAAACAAATAAATACCTAGATAATCAAATTATGTCAATGACAAGAAGTAATTAACATTATATTAAAAAATGGTTGTTTCTACTCAAAAAACGATGTCTTGTAAAAAAACATTTGAATAGAGTCTAAACGGCCATTTTTTCCGTTTTTCGGAGCAATGCATTGTATTCCAAATTATTGATGGTAGAACCACATGTTCTTCATTTTATGAAAATTTTGGACATAATTACACTCTTTAGCTCGAAATTCTACAAAAAATTCACTTTTTAAATCTCAAGATGATTAATATATCACTTTATTATAGTATGATAATGGCCATATAATTTGCTATCATTGATTCAAGATGATTTCTAAACATTGATTTGACAAATAAAATCGAATCAAATTAAATACAACGCTTGGAATTTGTATTATTGGAATGTATTCATTATAATTTGCATGCCATTGGAGAACTTTTCTTCTTGCAACTCCAATACCATATGGACCGTGTTAGAGTTGTTTTTTAGTCTATGTTAGTGTTAGTTATGGGTTGTTGGGTTATTAAATATCCGTTTATCCTTAGATATCTAATAGTCCTTATATATATGTAACTCTTTTTTCAAAAATAACATATACAGATTTTATCTTTTTCCCCTCAATATGGTACCAGAGCTTAGGTTAAAACCCTAATTTCCAACCTTCCACCACCACCCACCAGAAACCTCACCGGAGCTCGCCAGACAGCACCTTCGGCCAACTAATTCACACCTGAAGCACCCAGCCACCAACCCAACCGCCCGTACGTCTCCTTCCTCACCTTCCACCAACGTCTATAGCCAGCCCAATTGTCGTCGACGGCTACTGTAGCACCGACAGCGGTCACTGGCGGCCCCAGTCTCATCGAAAAGCCTGTCTAGGCTTGTTTTAGCGATTGTCCGATGCCTCTGGTCATGTAGTAAGCCTTCCCTTATCTTGTTTCTCCTGTGGGTGTGGACACGTGATATCCACACATTTTGTGCCTCCAGGTTGTGTATTTAGTCTCTGGAAGGTGTCTGTGGCTATGTTATTTGGTTTTTTCTACATCAAATTAGTGATTTCTTGTGCTGGTACACAAAATCAGACCGTATATTCTCTTATTATCATGGCTACACATGAGTCTTTGGTGAAAAACCTAAGTAGAACCTCAAAAAAAATGAATGAAAAGAATTATCTCTTATAGGCACAGAGTTCTGAGACCTGTACCATTGTGCACCGTAAAATTGGTCATCTCATAAAACCTCCTCCTGATAGTAAGGCTACCACATATGAGGATTAATTTACGGATGATGCCGCTATTGTTTCTTAGATGGTGAACAATATGGAACCGTCTGTGGCTCGCGAAGTGATGATGATGAGGCCCGTCAAGAAGATTTACAATAAACTTCGCTTTACTTATGGTTATGAAAAATATATCTCTAGGGTGTTCGAGGTGTATGAGCAACTGTTTACTCTACGTCAAGGAGAACGATCTATCCCAGAACACTTTACACTGTTACGTTCCCTACTTGATTGAGTTCAAGGTGTACCAACCCTTGACAGCAGATATCGATCAGATGAGACAGTATCATGAAGAATTGACCGTGGCGATCTATCTCTTCAGTCTGTTTCCTGATCTTAGTTCTCAGATTCGTGGATAGATTTTTGGTGTTAACAGTGTGTCCGACCTACAGACGACCTTTGTCCGTGTTCTACGGATTTCCACAGCCATGCCTTGTACAATTCATGATCAGTCAGCTATGGCTTCTACGCGTGGTCGAGGGCGTAGTGGCTCACGAGGGAGTGATCGTGGTCGTACAGACATTGGAGGATGCCCTCGCTACACTCACTGTGGTCGGATAGGTCATCAGGTTGAGAAATGCTAGGACTTGATTGGTAGGCCTTCCATCGTACATGTCACTACAGAGCCTATGCCAGCTACCTCCACCAGCGACAAGCAGACAGTCACCATCTCATAGGCTAATTATGAGTGGCTCTTATAGCTAAAGGTCATTAACCCCACCACCACTACCTCTCATCCTTCCACCTCAGCTACGAGTGCCCTCCTAGCATCCAAGGATTCATCTTGGATCATTGATTCCGATGGCTCCTCTCATATGTCAGGTACAAAAAATTTGTTTACCCATTTGTCACAGCTTTCTGATATTCGTTCTGTGGCTATCGTTGATAGTCAGTCTTGTTTTGTAACTGAAGAAGGGATTGTGCAGACCTCTTTTCAGCTTTCTCTTGGAAAAGTTTTATATGTATCTGATTTTCCAGTAAATCTCCTTTCCATCAGTGCTATAACAAAACAATTACTTTGTTATATAGCATTCTTTCCCTTTTACTGTACTTTTCAGGATTTACGAACGAGAAGCAGGATTGGTTTGGGTCATGAAAGAGGAAATGATGTATACCTGCTGGTCAATAACGATATACCTCGAGTATTAGCATCTGTCGTGTCTACTTCTGAGCCTACTTCACTTTAACACTACCGACTAGGTTATCTATCTCAAAAAAAGTTGCAACAAGCCTTACCTTGAGTGTCAGTTTCTCCTTTTGAGTATAAATTGTGTCAATTTGGTAAGTATCAATGTGCTTCCTTATGGCATTTACGTCTTGCGTCTGGTTCGAGCTTATTTGATTTAGTACATTGTAACATCTGGGGTCCCGTCAGAGTCCCGTCTATGTGTGAATATCCTTACTATATTATATTCATTGATGATTTTTTAGAGTGTCTTGGGTTTATTTACTGAAAGATCGTGGTCACATTTTTTATGTACTCAAGACTTTTATTTCTAAAATAAAAAATCAATTTGGTGTTAATCCAAAATATTTACGCACTGACAATATTTTTGAATTTGTTTAACGAAAAATCGAGACTTATTGTGCATCCTTGGAAATCATTCATCAGACTACTTGTCCCCACAACTCTAGACAAAATGGAGTGACAGAGCGCAAGCACATGCATCTTTTTGATATCACTCGCACTATCATGTTTCATATGAAAGTTCCTAAGTACTTATGGTTTGATGTTGTTCTTACTGCTATCTATCTCATAAATAGGATGTCCTCTACACCCTTAGGAGGTGAAATCCCTTTACGACGACGTTTCTGATCGGATGCCACCTTATTTTCTTTAACCTCACGGGTTTTTGGGTGTGTTGCCTTTGTTCAGGATCTCTCTCCTGGACTTGATAAATTGTCCCCTAAGTCCATCAAGTATATGTTTATAGGTTACTCAAGAACTTAACGGGGTTATAAGTGTTTTCGTCCTCCTCCTGGTCAATATTTTGTCTCAACAGATGTTACCTTCTTTGAGCCCATGTGTTATTCAGGAGAGTCCATGTCTGTGGAAGAGTCGGTTCCTTTCCTGTCCATTGTTGAGTCTCCAGTTGTTGGTCACCATGATACCTCTGTTCTTCTTACATGTGTTATTCGTCCTTTGCAAGTGTATCGGCACCACCAAGGTCCACCAATTCCTCCCGTGGTAAAACGAGTCTCCTCTACGAATGCAAATCCACCTCAAACTGACTTGAATCATCCCATTGCACTTCGAAAAGATATTTGTTCATCTACTACCCATCCTATATCCAATTTTGTGTCATATGACTCTCTGCATCCTCGTTTCCGTGACTTTGCATTGTCCCTTTCTTCTAAGTATATTCCCAAGAATCATCAGGAAGCACTCCTACTTCTACAATGAAAAACTGCAATGGATGACGAGGTAACTACTCTGGTACCTGTGGCACTTGAAAGTTAGTGACCCGTCCTATTAGAGCTAATGTAGTCACTTACAAATAGGTGTACACCATCAAGTATAGGACTGACGGCACTATTGACAGATACAAAGTCAGATTAGTTGCTCGGGGTTTCACTCAGACATATGGGATTTGATTATGATCAAACATTCTCGTTAGTGGCTCGCCTCAACTCCATCAAGGTGGTTCTGTCTATTGCTATCAACAAATCTTAAAATCTCTACCAATTAGATGTCAAGAATGCATTTCTGTATGGTGATTTGACAGAGTCTGTGTTTATGAAGCAACCTCTAGGATAGGTTGCTCAGGAGAAGGACAAAATTTACAAGTTAAAGAAGGCGATTTATGACCTTAAGCAGAGTCGCAGAACATGGTTTGAAAAATTCAGCAAAGTTACGATAGTAGGGAGCTTTCAAAGGTGTGCAGTGGACCACTCAGTGTTCTACAGGAAGACAAACTGTAGTTGTGTTCTTCTGGTGGTCTATGTTGATGACATATTGGTAATTGGAAATGACAGAGAGAGCATCAGAGAAGTGAAAGACCGCATTAGTATGCACTTTATTACTAAAGACAAGGAAAGACTGTAATATTTTCTGGACATAGAGTTTGCTAATGCAAATGGCAAAATTTTGTTGTCCCAGAGAAAATATGTTCTTGATCTTCTTCAAGATACAAGTCTCTTGGGATACAAACCCGAGAACACTCCTATTAAGCAATCACCATCCTTCTGGGATACAAGTTCAGAGTTGATAGAAGACCCTAGTCAATACAGGAGGTTGATTGCTAAATTGATCTACTTGACAGTGACTCGACCAAACATTACCTATGCAGTGAGTTTGCTTAGCCAATTCATGCAAGAGTCTAGGGGAGAGCATTGGAATGAAGCCTTACTTGTCCTTGCTTATGTAAAAAGTACTCTAAGAAGACATTTGATCTATAGGAACAATGACCATGTCGATATCATAGCATATTTTGACTCAGGATATGTAGGAGATCGAGGAGAAAGAAAATCCACATCGGACTTTTACATTTATATGGGAGGAAATCTTATTACCTAACGCAACAACAAACAGAATGTGATATCACGGTCCACTACAAAAGCAAAATACAGGTCTATGGTTCAGACAACGTGTGAGATGATATAGATCAGATCTTTGTTGTCAAAGCTTGGTTGTCTATCAAAGAAGTCCGTGTCGATGTATTGTGACGATCAAACAGTCATTTTCATTACCAATAATCTCACCTTTCATGAACGCACAAAACATATAGAGGTTGATTGTCATTACATGCGAGATATGGTAATGAGAGGTGTTACCTTTACCTCTTATACTCAATCGATAGAGCAATTGGTTGATGTCTTTACAAAAAGATAGAGTATTGAGGTGTTTCAGTCTTTGTGTAACAAGCTGGATATAATTAATATGTTATGAGTTGTTGGATTATTCGATATCTATTTATCCTTAGGTATTTAATAATCCCTATATATATGTAACTCTTCTTTCAGAAGTAACATATACAGATTTTATCTTTTTCCCCTCAATAGACCGAAAGATGCCCTACATCTTAGACTTAACTAATAATAAATTTTAATCTACAGTCATCTTGTAAAACCTAAAGGACAGTACTTCATGTATGACATTTGTTAAACTCTACTCCACCTTATGAGTAACTCCAAGAATTATGCCAAACAATCATGGCACAGAATTTCAAAATGTATCTGCAAAATTCAGTCGACACGGGTCAGATTCCCAGAATGCTAACACAAAATTCAGGCAAAAATCCAGATTTACTGGATTTCCATTGTGTTGGTATTCATTGTGCATGTCGGGTGGATACTTCGTAAATTTTGTACTTGGAATGTCTATTTCCACCAACACTCCAATAATTGTAGTAGACATCGTGTCTTTTTGTACTATAGTCATTTGCAACCAACTTCTTTTCCTTCCTTTCCATTCCTTTCCCCTCCTTTCCCTACCTTTCTCCAAAATACATCCTAAATCTTATCCCAAATTCTCAATACATAAAATCTAACCAAAGTATGATCTAATATCCAGCATACAAGATCCAAGATATAAAGATTACTTCAAGATATGAAATATTTTTTTTAAATTTAATAGGTTAGATCATAGGACAAGACATGTTGTGGAATACATATGTTCATTAGGGATAGAAAATTATTATTTCCAATAATCACTGTTGTTACATATTATTAGTATTATATTTAATGTGTTAGTGGATTAATGAATCTTATATGTTATATGGATCTTGTCTCTTATAACCCACCATATATATATATATGTAATACTCCTCTTTAATGCGAATATCTCTCTCTTCTTTCAACACAACATGGAACTAAAGCAAGGTTAACAACCCTAGCCACCACAACCTCCCCCAACGCTACCGATGACTCCTGATCTACGGGTTTCCGACGTCCAACAACTTTCTAACTGTCAGACAATCCATCAAGGGTCACTTCCGACCCCTCTCGTCCCTCCTCCAATGCCAGCTAGCCTAACTAATCAATTCCACCGCCATTCCTAAGACAACCGATGGTTTTTGCAACCACCATCGATTGTCCAAGTTCATGTTGCTACTAGTAGGTGTGTAATATCTATCTTCTCTAGGACAACAAGTATGTTTGTATCTCTTATGATGTAAGTATGTTTGAAATATTTTTCGTACCAAATATCTATCCAAATATTTTCATGGTACAAGTTTTTGACAGTTTCTAATTATTGTAGAATTTACTAAACTCACATTATATTCCAAATTATTGGTGGTAGAACCACGTGTTTCTTCATTTTATGAAAATTTTGGACATAATTATTCTTTACATGCCCAAAATTCTACAAGAAATTACTTTTAAACCTCAAGATGATTAATATATAATTTCATTATGGTAAAGCAACGCCCACATCATTTGTTATTATTGATACTAGATGGTTTCTAAACCTTGATTTGACAAAAAATTGAATAAAATTAATTACATAAACTAAACCTATTATCCACATGAACACACCCTTATATATGATACTTCAACTTTTAGATGTATCCAGAAAATATAAAAAGATCTAACACAATTGTCATGGGAACTAAAAGAATTCTAAAATTTTGTTTGGAAATTATAATGAAGAAAATGAACCGTTTGAAACATCATTAAATTCATGAAAAACTAAATTAACTAGATAAACACAGAAGTAAAATAACCAATAAACAAAGGTAAATGCAAAGGTGGTTCTACACTTTATGTTTTGATCAACAATATTGATCAGTCACCAAACTAAATGTCCAATGTAAAAATGAAAATAATATGCTTATCTTCCTAATAATTATTATGATCTAGGAGTACTAAGTGAAATGCATTGTAAATTAGGGATGCTTTAGTAACATTTTCATAGGAAAAAGACTAAGACTTGCATGAACACGTGAACCATATTGACTACTAAGCTATAGATATACGTTGACAATACAGAAGGAACACTTCACTGAAGTTATTAATATGGATAAGCATTTAAACCTTCGGCTTCGCTAGAAGAAGTACGTCTCGGTGAATACCAGACAACCACCAGTGGTCTTGATCTTCTAAATATGACCCATCGCTCCATCTAATAACTTGAACGGCTAGTACATTTTCCTTGTCAGAATCAAAAGGATGGCACCACTCTGTGATTTCGAACTCAGCAGGAAGCCTACTGTCTTGACTGTAAAAGTACATGAAAGGGAGTAAATTTTCTGTTTATTGAATAAATAAAGAAGTCCCTATCTAATGAAAAAAAAACATCTATAGTTTTCCTAAATTGTAGAGAATGAATATTAAAACAATTGTTACAAGAAAACAGTAAGAAACTCTAAAATGTCAGAAGGTATAATTGATTATTGGCTTGCATTTCCATTAAACAGAGAATATCAAGGAGGATAGAAAAAGGCAACCTACCATCTATGAATATTAACATTTTCATTTCTCAATGTAGAAACAAAATTTAATATATGTCATAATACAAACTCATCTCTTCACAGATCAGATCGTCTATGTGATAGTCCAAGGATCACATATGCTACCGAACAGTAAGAACGACTTCCATTTTTCTTTCAGATAAACCTAGTGATTGACTCAGACTAAACTTCAAGCATGGTCAAGCTTGGTTGAAACTTATAATGAAATGACACAAACAAATTATAACACATAAATTTCAATATTTCTTACAATAAGCAATTGTCAAAGTCATGTTTAACTGCACACAGGGAAGATCTGTTTGGGGATCAACGTGGCAACACCAATCATGAACAAGAGGTAATGGTTTTTATTTTATCAGCCACTACTTACGACCAACGAGTTTCAAAATATTTATCTAAAAACAGAGTTTCACGATCTTATCAGGATCACTGATTTTGTTCAAAATTATACAAATTACTAAAACAATAAGAAAGCATCATCACACTTAGTTTAATATCCTGACAATAGTTCCACTAGACTTTTTCCAACACTTCACAATGATTATAATGTGAATGGTAGATATACTAATGTAACTTAGAAAGTAACATTCTTTTGTAGCATTTTGAAACAGGTAACTGTAAGCATTCAGAAATTGGTATTTTGCCCATTGCCAGATAAGATTGTTTGCAGTTCAACAACCAGAAATGGATGTACTGGTATACAGCTTTCTCAAGTCCTGTCTGAAACCAGTGTCAATCATCCTCCGAAATCACACCTGCTCCACTATCCAACTCATAAAATTAGTGGGCTTGTCTTTACCAGCTCACAAGAAGTGCATTATCTTCCAGCCAGAAGTACAGCCAGTCGCATTGCCAAGTGGTATTTTCTAGATTTTCTCATTGTCTCAGAAGTCCATTTAGGCCTTCTTTTATTGGCCACGTATTTCCTATTAAAATATGGGTTCACTCAACTCTCTACCAAATTGTCCACCTGCCCTCTTTCTAGATGTTTAATTGCCATTTTAACAAAGGAAAACACTGTGATGTGGCACAGAACATGAAGATCCTGATGCAGACCTGTAGTAAAGTAGGAAGGCAAACAAGAAGTACAAGAATAGAAGAGGAAAAGATACTACCGAATAAAAGGAGAGATGACAAGGAGAAAAAAGGAAAGGATGAGAATAAGAGAACAGAATCAAATCTAACTTAATTACCATGCATCATCTAATAACCTCTGTTAAATGTGTGTTATTAGAGTTGTAGTTATCTCTTATATGGGTATGTATTATTTGGATATTTGTATAAGGAGAAATCCCTATTCATATATAATAACCATGATTATCGCTAAAATTTTTCATTCTCTTCCTAATCTCAACAATCAACATGGTATCAGGAACTAGGTTCTCCAAACCCTAGGCACCGTCGGCAACCCTCCTTTCGACCGCCACCATCAAGTTCCGCCCCTCCTCCTTGGTCCATTGTGGCCTTCTGTCTCTTCTGTTGGCCCCAATACCTCCACTTCCACACGTTGACACCTACAGTCGACTCGACAGCACCCGTCGTCGACCTCCTCTCTGCCCTTAAAGGCCTCCTCTGCCGACACCGCTCCAGCCATCATCTGGTCGCCACATCACTCTTCTGCCCTTCAACAATCCTACAGGTGATCATCACCAGTTCTATCTGTCATTCCACTCCATGATCTAGGTGAGATCCAACCTAGAAACTCTCTACTACTTCTTCCGGTGTATTTTTATCTTCTACTACTGCACAAAGGTTCTACTACTTCTACATCAATATATTTCATTGTGCTGCACTTTTTTTCCCCATGCCGATTCTCCTGTTCTTTGTCCAAATCAAACCTATTTGGGGATGTTTTTTTCAGCTCTTTTTTGACAAGATCAGACTACACATTCTACTATCATGGCTACTTCTTGTGAGACGTGATTGAAAAATATCTCTAGGACACATAAAATTGAACGAAAGAATTATCTTCTCTGGTTGCAAGTGTTTGAGACTTTTCTTGGCGTACATCAGAAGATCCATCATCTTACTGATGATCTCCTAGACGTAGAGGATGCGACTTATGAAGATTGGCTAGCTGATGACTGTGCAGTAATATTGTGGCTTGTGAATAATATGGATGAGGACATTTCCAAGGGCGTGATGATGTTACAACCTGTCAGGAAGATTTGAGAAACTTTGCACAATACTTACGGACATGAGAAGAATATTGCCTAGATATGTAAGATATACGAGCAACTTTTTACCCACCGTCAAGGAGAGCATTTGGTTCAGGAGTTCTATAATTCTCTTCGATCTCTACTGACGAGTTGGAAATCTACTAGCCCTTCGTGGCAGACATCTTCAATATGCAATAGTACAGAGAGGAGTTGGTCGTGGCTATTTTCTTAGCAAAGCTTAATCCCACATTGACATCTCTGATTCGTGGTTTGATTCTTGGCACAAAGATTCTTCCATCTCTCTCATCTACCTTCCCTCAAACCCTATATATCTCGACTGCGACTCCTGCTCTAGTACCTGAATTAGTCAACGTTAGTTACTTCCACTAGAGGTTGTGGTCGTGATAGCAGTGGTCGTAACAGATCTTTAGCACGTCGACATGAGGCTCGTAGGTGTGATCACTGTTGTTGCACCAATCATCCATCAAATCACTGTTGAAGCAAGTTTGGTAGAGCTCCTTAGGCTAAACATGTGACGGACACATCTACTGATAATTCATTAAGTCTGATAGTAACTATGGCATAGGTTGATCATGACAAAGCTCCAAGACAACCATTCCATAGCTACTGTGATCGATGTATCCTCGTCAGGTATAACTGGCTTGTTAGCCTCTAGATATAGTTTTTGGATTATCAACTCTAAAACTTCCTTACATATGTTAAGTACTTGAGACCTTTTTACTTGATTTTTTTACTTATCTTATATTAATTCTGTTACCATTGCCAATGGTCATCATTGTTCTGTATCTAAGGAATGTGTGGTTCATGCCACTTCTCAGATTATTCTTGATAAAGTACTGTATATGTCTAATTTTCTAATGAATTTACTCTCTATTAGTGCAATTACCAGACAATTTTACTCTTCTGTAATCTTCTTTCCCTATTATTGTATTTTTCAAGATCCACAGATAAGAAGGAGAATTGATTTGACCATGAGCATAGTCACAATGCTTATATACTGGTTCAAGATGATATACCTCGTAGACTGGCATCTATTGCTTCTACTATAGTCTTTATTGCTATGGCACTGCCGCCTTGGTCACCTTTCGCATTGTAATTTTCAAGAGATTCTTCCATGGATCATAATTAAGTCCTTTGTCTGTGAGTTGTGTCATTAGATAACCACCATCGTGCAACCTATAGACATTCTAAGTTGTCTAATAGTCAGAGTTCCTTCGATTTAGTTCATTGTAACATCTGGGACCTTCTCGTGGATCATCAGTGTCTAATTATCACATTATATTGTTTTTATGGATGACTATTCTTAAGTGTTTTGAGTGTATTTTTTTAAGGATGCGCATTATGTGTTAGACATTATCAAAAAAAAATTTACTGAAATAATAAATCTTTTCTCCATTACTCCAAACATTTTTTGCACCAACAATGTCCTTAAGTTTGTTCAATGATTTGTACAAAATTATGGTTCTTCATTAAGGATTCTTTATCAAACCTCATGTCCACATGCCTCTCAGTAAAATGACGTGGCAAAACGTAAACATCAATATATACTTGACATCAATCACACCATTTTGTTGCAGATGTAGGTTTCGAATCTGATATTGTGCTTACTATTGCCTACCACATTAATAGAATGCCTTCTGTACCTTTTGGTGATGAGATCCCTCTTAGACATTTGTATCCTAGTAAGGAATTATTCTATCATCCACCAAAAGTTTTTGGATGTGTTGCATATGTTTATAATCTTAGTCTAAATCAAGACAAGTTGATTCCTCGGTCCCTTAGGTGTGTGTTTGTGGGATACTATAGAACTCAAAAGAGATACAAGTATTATCACTCTCTTAGTCATTGTTACTTTTTATCTACCGACATCACTTTTTGAGAGCTTACATCCTACTTTGATTCTACGAATCAGCTTACTACTCCTATTATTGTTCCTATCCCTTCACTTATTGAGATTGTGCATACATGGGATAATCAACGAGGACCTTAGCAGGAAAATGTGTCTCGTCCACTATAAGTATATCTGTAACACCTGTAAAATTCATTTTGTAATTATTTACATTTTATGAATTTTATTTCCTGGACAGGTGTTACTGTTCCGAGACCCATTGTGTGGTTTTGTGCTTTTGGGCTTGGGCCTCGTGGACTGACTTCTTTTTGCACGTTCCTGTGCGTGGTTTGGCTCTGTGCTTGTGGGCCCGCTTGCGTGTGGGCTGGTGGTTGAGGCTGGCAGTTGGCGCTGGTGGTTGAGGCTGGCATTTGGCGCTGGTGGTTGAGGCTGGCAGTTGGCCTCG
>JAMKQA010001358.1:0-28960 GCA_024699735.1 Posidonia australis
GGATCGAACTCTTGAATTCGCGATTTCGATGCGCATTGGAATGGCAGTGGGCGTTCATTTCTTTTGACCAGAAAACTTGTTATTGTTTTTTTTTTTTTGCGTTTTGGTTCGATTGCCGTGCTATTGATCTTGCTTGCCGCTGGTCTGATACTCGCTGTTTTGTTCGAAACGGCCTGGTGTGCTGCGTTTTTCGTTGATGAGGTGGTCTTTCGCTTGCTTTAGTTTGTGCTGCGCATTTTTTCCGTTGTTCTAAGTTTATATATATATATATATATAAATATAAAGTTAATTTCAGGTAAGGTTTGTCCTTACTTTTAGATGATAAGGTCCTTAATTTATAAGAGGTAAGGTTTGTCATGAATGACATATAATGAAATTTATAAGAGGTTTAAGAGGAGGCTCATTTTAATTTAGTGAGTCTCTAGGTTCATTCAAATACCCTGTTATATATGTATATATATATAAAGAAGCAAATGTTCGTGGTTACTTGCCCTTCATTTTTTAATGTTCACGAAAAGATGTTTATCGTTTGTTTCAAATAGTCTGGGTCTGCTGCCTCATCTGTTCGGTGTAAGTTTCTTTTTGAATTTATTACATGTGAGTTTTCTTAAATTAGTTCTTGTATTTTTCCTGTACAATATTTGAGCAAGCTAGGAGTTTAGATACTCTTTTGGATGCTATTCGTAGTTCTCGGCACTGGGATATGTTGTATACCTTATCATTTTCTACTGTAGGTTTTTAAAGGCAAGAAGTGAAGTTTCCTTGGAAGATGTAGATGCACTTGTAGTGGTTGGTTTGGAGGTATTTCAAGCATCACAGAACAAACTATATGTCCAGGTTGGCATTTTTTTAAAATGATTTTTCATGTATTATATAACATATTATGTTTATATAGTCATGATTCTTTTATCAAATTACCGAGTTTTTCCGTTCTTTATTAGGTCAGATGGGGAAATTTCTTGACCAAGTTACTTAGGAAGTTTGGAAAGAAACTGTTAGTCAAGGTTCAATGGAGACCTTTCTATGATAGTTTGATAAACACACACTTCAAAAGGTATATGCTTCTACAATGTCAAGGTGAATCAACTTTAAAGTGCAGCATACAGATTTGAGAGATAAACTACCTATTATATTGTTCTTCATGATTCAAAATTCTAACCAAAGTGCCCCTTTTTATGAAGGGAACTTCCTAGTTGCAATTCCACTTTATGTTTAGGGTTAACATTTTCTTTCGATGACTTGTTGCTGCAATTTCTTCATCAGGATTTACTGTCTCTTTCCATATATGCTCATTTTTCAAACAGAAATACGGGCCCTGAGGGATGGAGGTTGAAGCAACAACATTTTGAGGCCTTAACTTTCCTTGTGCAGTCCTGTCGGAAGTATTTTCCATCAGGGTCAGCTGATGAGATATGGGCCGAGTTTAGGTATTATTTTTGACATATATATTTAGTGCTTTTGTTTAAGGAATTAACGATGTCTATAACATTGAGATAATATGGATGTGATGGAAATTGATATGCTTGTGAACAGCCAGAACCAATGTCATCACATCTTTTTGTTACGTATACATGCATGATGCATATGGTATGTAAAGAGTTAAAACTATGATTTATACTGGTTTACTCTTGTCCTACTTTTAAAGATTTATCATGTTAGAAAATAGAGTCACTTAAGCACTGCTCAACGTTTGCTTTGAATCCTTTCAAATTAATCATTTTCTTACCCTTGAGGAAGTAATAGATTTTTCTCTAACTTTTAATTGCCTTTCCATTTATGAAGCAAATTAGAAATATATGAATATTATTTTCATAGTCTGTTTTAGATGGAGTTTTTTCAAATTTATTTTCCTGATATACTGTTTCACATTTTTTTTGCACAATTCACAGACCTTTATTGGAAAATCCGTGGCATAACTCATCCTTCGAAGGCTCTGGTTTCATGAAACTCTTTCTTCCCATGAACAAAGAGAATGAGGAATTCTTCACAATGTAACAGAAACTATCATTGCAAAATTCTTGTTATTTATATGTGTCGTTTCCAATTATTTTCCTGTTTATCTTCAATGGCAGTGATTGGATTAAACAATGCATTGACCTATGGGATTCAGTTCCTAATTGTCAATTTTGGGATGCCCAGTGGGCGTCAGTTATAGCACGTTGTATAAAAAGCTACAAGTCTCTTGACTGGGAATGCTTCGTGCCAGCACTCTTCACTAAATTTTTAAATATGTTTGAGGTAAGGAGAAAGTCATTGTTCAGTGTCATGTGAATTACTCTCTGCATCTTGCCTGCTTTCTTTAGGTGAACCCCTAGTGACTAGAGTCCTTGAGTCCTTTTATGCAGATGTTTTGTTGTTTTTTCTCTTCTAGCTGTTGAAACCTACAAAACAGAGATTATATATTAGTATCATGATATATGTGAAACAGGTGTTTTTCAATTTAAAATTTGTTGAATGCAGAGCTTAGTTTTTAAAATCTCAAAATTCACAAGGTACTGCTGGGCAAACTTGAGGGGCCTCTGCTCTTCCCTTGTTTAAGTTGGCTTGTGACCCAGCTGTTTGTTGCTACCTGTTGGATTTTATTTGAAGAAATGCTACCTTCTGGGAGAAATCAATCTGCATATTAATAACTGTATTCTATTCTTCTTGTTCCTCTAGATTCCATTTAGTTTTTTCCAAATTAACAGATCAATTATTTACAGAAATAAGCTTCTTACTGCTTTTGTTCTTTGTAGAGAGTATTAATATATTGATTGTGCTCCACCTCCTCTTTGGCTAATTATGCCATTTAATATTCAAATGATTCAGACTTTGTGTAATATTTAAGTAGTCCCTTTACTTCGAATGATAGTTGCATGCTTTCTCAAGGATTTTTTATTTTATTAATATTTATCTTGCACTCTTTTTTTCAGGTTCCTATTGCAAGTGGAAGTGGCTCATACCCTTTCTCTTTGGAAGTTCCAAGAAATATAAAGTTTCTATTTTCCAGCAAAACGGGTACTCCTGCCAAGGCCATTTCAAAGTCCATTGTAAGAGTTGCTTGTCTTTTAGTTATGTTAAATGACTGCATTTGCATGTGTCTATGTTAATTTGCATTCTAATCTCTTTGTTAAGGTTTTATTTTCTTCTATATAATTGTAAACTTTAAGCCATTTGAGAGGATTGCTCCATCATAGGATTTTTTATAAGATACATAGGCTCCCATGACTTTACACCCTAAGTTGACGGGCATGGTATTAGGCATTGACTCTTGGATAGGTCATGTCAGATTGGGGCACTGTCATAAAATTCTGTTGAATTATTTTATCCTGAGGACTGCAATACAATGCTGGAAAAAGATGTTGAGATTTGATAAATTACACCAATTTTGCTAGTTATATAATTTTTTTTGGCTTCTGAAGTCCCCATGATTTATCTTTCAATTGGAACTGTTTCAGGTGCATCTTTTGAAGCCAGGGAGCTCGGCACAAGAACAGTTTGAGAGACTTGCAGATCTCTTAGAACAGTTTGGTCCTAAAACTTCTGCTCTTATGTGCTTCTTATCTTCTGAATCTTACCACCTGGTTTTATCATCCTCCTAGATTTTACCACCCATCTAATGGGGGTCGCTGGACTTACTCATTGGAGTGCTTCCTGAGATACCTAGTAATTGCCTTCGAGAAACGTCTTAAGCAAGAACAACTGTAAGAAATCATATAGATGATGACGAAAGATATGCAATCTTCATTTTAAGATATTGAATTATTTATTCTTATGGAATTTTGTTGCCACAGTAATACAAGCGATAGCAAGCTGGTTGAACTGTATCTCGGCAATTCAGAAAGAGCTTCTTTTGTGAAAGCTGTGCTTAAGTTAATAGAACGTGGACAATACAGCAAAAATGAAGCTCTTGCAGAAACTGTTGCAGTTGCAATGTCGATTTTGTCATATGTAGAGCCTTCAGTGATTCTCCCATTCATTACATCCAGATTTCATCTTGCCTTGGAGACTGTACGTACTAATGCGCTATACCTGTAACTATGTATTGCCATCCAGGAACCATAGAAAATGCAGATCAAGCTCTGTTTTATTTATTTATTTATATGTCTCCTGTTTTTCCTTTGAATCATGTCAGGATACAGCAATACACCAATTGAAGACTGCTATAACATCAATAGCCTTTGCTGCTCGCCCTTTCTTTTTTGCCTCTGTTTCCCCTTCTTCAAGTTGTGACTATATTTACCCTGAAACTTTTGTTGACCTTTTAGTGGTATCTGTATCGAACTCATTGCTTGGTATAGATGCAAACGATCCTCCCAAGACCTTGGCAAGCATGCAGTTAATTGGTTCTGTATTTTCCAATGTAAGCAGGACTATATTATATATTCCTGTACTGCTCATGTTTTCTATCATCTCACCGCATGTTATGTGTGTGTAGTTACCCATTCTAAGTGATGATAATCAGCCAGCTCTCTTGCAAATCAATTTCTCAGAATGGCTTGATGAATTCTTTTCTCGCTTGTTTTCATTACTCCTACATTTGGAACCAAGAAGTGTTCTGTGAGTAAATCATTTCTGACTATGAAATTTATATTCCCTCTCTTCCATAGATGTTACATGTACTGTTTGTATATCATTAATGTCAAATTTGCAGGGTTGAGGATGCACAGATTTCAAGTTCGTCAAGAACTTTTCTTGTTGACAACCCTTACTATTTTTCCTTGCTGGAAGGCCTCCTTGGAAAAATGTCTCAGCCTTTATACATGCAGGTTTTAAATTCTTATTCAACAAAGTTCTTTCTTTATGTTAATTTACGTATTATCTGAATAATGCTTTGAACATATTTCCTTTTTAACCTAGGTCCTTAAAAAGATTTCCAAGTTTGTCAATACAAATGTTCTTCCTGGGGCTGCTTCTGAAGTTGGGCTTCTTTGTTGTGCTTGTGTTCATGCTAATCCTGAAGTGGCATTTCACCATCTTATTGAGCCGATACTAATGTCTGCCATCTCGTATTTAAAAGAAACTACTGTATCTGGTTATGGAGGAAAAGGAATTACAGAGTCATTGTTCTTGACAATGGTTTCTATTTGACCACCTTTCTTGACATGTACCATGTTAAAACTTCTTCACTTAAATCAATAGTGTTGGTTGCAGGCTACAGTTTCTCCAGCTCTTGAAACTGCCCTTGAATACCATCTGGAGGTGCTATCTGTTGCGATAACTTATGGTGGACCTTTACTGCTCCACTACCAGAAAGAGTTGAAAGGAGCAATTGCATCTGCATTTGAGGCTCCTTCTTGGAAGGTTGTCATGGTTTATTTTACAATAGCTTCTTCAACGCATTACAATGAAAATTTCATTTAATTTGACTTTCCCAGTGTACTTGATGAACATACATTTTCAACGACAGGTCAATATTGCTGGTGACCATCTTCTTAGGTCCCTCCTTGGAAGCCTGGTCCTTTATTATCCCACTGACCAGTACAAGTATGCCAATGCACTATACTTATTCAATCAAAATCTCTGTTTATTTACAAGTGTAAAGTAAATCTTCTCATGATCACAGTTGCATCTTCTCAAATTTGCTAATATATTGCTAAAAGTGTAGGTCTTATAAACAACATCGTGGTGCAGATGCAATGGAAGAATGGCTGAGATCCAAATTTGATGAAGAAGAAGACATCCAATTTCATCCTATATGGCATATTCCCTCCAAAGATGAACTTCTGTTTGCAAGTGAACTCATGGACCTGCATCTTCGTTCTGCTTTTGATGATCTTCTGAAAATATGCCAGACTAAAATTCATTCTGAAGCAGGTGAAGGATGTTCCTTTTGCTCCCTGATAAGTTGATGTTAGCAGTTACTAAGATAATCTACATAAAGGGTGGTTTGCAAATTATCATTCATATTCATGAGATTTTTGGCATTTAGATTTAAATGTTGCCGTTTTGGCATCATTTCAAACAATAATTACACAGTTACCAGCAATGTCCAAAGATCCTAAGAATGTTTAAATTCTGGACCTTCAATATTGTTATTAGCATTCAACGATAGAATTTCCTAGATTGGTACTCCAATGATTTCTAAGGGATTGTACATGAGAAGTATCATAGTAGGATAATCTTGTGATGGCCCAAGATTGTTGATTTCTGTGTTTACTTTCCTACCATGTAAAATGGGGGACATGTGCATTGAAATTGCTTTTGTAAAAAGTACTTTTGGAATGCATGTGCACATGAGAAGTATCATTTTAGGATTTCTCAGGCTTTATTTCCTACTATGTAAAATAGGAGACTCCTGCTCTGAAATCACTTCTGTAAAAGGTACTTTTGGAATGCACATGTTCTCTAAAGTTCAGGACTTTCATGGACAAAATTATCTCCAGGAGAAGTTGTTCAATGTCCTGTGATAATGTGGGGAATACAATATGCTTCTCTCAGTTCCCGGTTGCTAAAATCATTTTAGAGCAGAATGACAGGTCTAGTATGGTTGTCATGTTGGTACCAGCAGATATTGTGGATTTACGAACAAATAGAATGAGGCCATGTTCAAAAGAGTCGTAAACAAATAGCAGAAGATTTGGATAAGGACAAATAACAAAATAAAAATCCAGCTCCATTAGGTATACTTAACCTGTTTACTTGTACTGTCTTGTACTGTATAATTCAAAGTCAACCTCAGTTTTATATTGCTAACATTTCCTTTGTATATTTTTGCTGCTATCTGGACACTCTATCATGGATGGTATTGGACTGAAGAAATGAATTGAATTTCCTTCTCAGGAAACGAGAAAGACCACTTGAAAGTGACAATGTTACGCATTTCCTCTTCATTGAAAGGTGTTCTATCTTGCTTGCCTGATCTTTGCCCTTCTTTTAGTGGGGGAAAGACAAATGATGATTATTTTTTGATTGCTGGTGCTATTGGAGCATCTGTTGGCAGTAGAGAACTTAGAGAAAAAGCTGCACAGGATATCCATCTAGTCTGCAAGTAATTTTTACGTCTTTTTACATTTGCAATGACCTTTTGTTTATTTATGTCATTTGGTTTGTTGAATCTCATTGGGGTTGCCATGGGGCAGATACTTGTTGGATGAAAGGTCAGACGATAGCATCCTCTTAATACTTGTGATTCAAATAATGGATACTTTAGGAAACGTTGGTAAGGTTACTGAATTTTTGTATTATCCATGACTCTGTCACTAATTGTCAAATTGTCTTAAATTTCTACTTATATTTTTCTAATGTAAAAACAGGAAGCCTGGAAGAAGAGGAGTTGTCAAGTCATTTGCAGACTTGCAGAGTGGAATCCGCAGCCATAATAGAGCCTTCATGTAATTTTATTGTGCGTCCTAATTCTAAAGGAAAGAAAAGGTAAAAGGTTTCTCCTAATGCTAATAGTGATATGCTGTTAATTGGTGATTTTTTTACTTGGAAACATTCTTATCTTTAGTTATTTGTTGGTTATCATTTGGTAGGCCTCGATGGTCTCTTATTGATAAGGTGTACATGCATAATACGTGGAGATCATCGCAGTCATTGTATTATAATTTTCGTACAGATAGCAATCTCTCACCTCCAGATCCTCTGATACCTCTCATGGATGATCTCCTAATTCTCTCATTACACAGATATGAAACTGTTCGCACGTAAGTTTTATCCATATCAAATTTGAGGCCATGTGCTCTGTTTTCTTTCCGATGAGTGATATTGTTTCCAGAATATGGTCTCTGATGCATTCATTCTTATATATTTTAGTTAATAGGGATGGCTTGTTATGCACTTTACCTTATTTTGTATTTATAAAGCAAGGGATGTTTGTAACTTTTCTTTTCTCTTAAGATATAAACATTCATAGATGTGATCTATATTCTTTAAGATACCTATGAATAAAATTTTAAGTGATTATGAAATTTCTAGCTTAAGAATCCAAAATATGCAACCCATTGTAGCTCACAAAAAACCATTGAATTTGTGTGTGAATGTAGCTATATTTTAGATGTTTTGAAATGACTTCAATCTTTTGGTATATACATTTACCTAAATGATGTAGATCATGATCCACATATTGAATTTCAATTGTGAAATTTTGTACTTAGGGATTTGATGAGTGCTTGCTTTAAAACTGTTGAATTTATGTTTTAGTGGATCCATACACTAGAAGCTTCATAATAACTTGAATTTTTGTATATATCCAATCTAAATAATGTAGATTAAGATCTATGAATTAAAATTTGATTATACAACTTTTACCATATTTTTTTAGAAAATGTCTTTATTTTAATTAGATGTGGGAAACTAATAAGATATGCTTTGTGTTTTAATATTTAATGAACATTTATTTTGTTCAAATATATTATAAATTTTGAAAAATAATAATCAGATTGAGTTTTCTTTGTCATATGTCTAAATATATTCTTAGGTGTCTCAGACTAATTCCCTTTCTGGATCAATTGCTATATTATAAGTTCTCTTTGGGCTCAAGGACCATATAGGTGAAGCGAGGGTGAGAAAAAACAGCAGTAAAAGTGAGTATCGAGTATGCATGATAACATCAGTAGTAGCTCAAACTGGTCATAGAGTGTTTTTGTGCTTGGAAATGGTAGTGAAGCATTGTAAATGATAGAGGTTGGAGGTACTGAGAGATGCAGCTATACGATACTGTTATATTTCAGGAAAAGAAACCCATTTGTCAGGATATCCAAGGCAAAGTTGTACCTTCTGTCTTGGAATGGTGTCCTGCTGTGGGTGCTGCTGAGGAATTTGACATGTTTATTTCTGATTGGTGACATGGCCTATTGTTGATCTACTCATTTGTCTTGTACCTGCTTTTATTTTGCTGCTGTTGGCTTATTTTCTTGATAAGCCTACTTTTTTGTATTTTCCCCTCAGTTTCTTAAGAAAATTCCTTTGCTTACAGCTCAAAGTAATACTTGAAGTGTACTTAGTTTGCTCTAGACCTACTTTACCATGCATAGAGTATCCGGTCGTTTCTAATAAATTTAAGCATGGAATTGACCTGATCTTGAACATGAACGGATACACAGTATGAGCCTCTAAGTGATGAGAAAGGGAAAACTCCTTAAGAATGCATAGAGCATCAAATGCAGGGAGACTTGTTCGTTGACAGAATAATAGGGGGATGGATTGTTGTAGCAACTTAAAATCCCTATCAATGTGAATTACATGTGTTAGAATAAATGGATCATTATATGGATCATTATGTTATCCAGTTAATAGGTTGCTTGTGGGGTAAGTATATCTTCTCCTATATATAGGAGATTGTAATCCTTTGTTATGAGATAATACGGGTGTTTTTGCCGGGCCCGGGCTGGGCCTGGGCTGACCTGGCCCGTTTTCCATGTCTAGTCGGCCCCCGTCTGCACCGTCGGCCGCCTTCTGCATCGTCGGCCACCGTGTCCGTGGCCGTCCAGGCTTCAGTTGGTGTCGTTCAGCAGCTTCGGCTCTCCTCCAATTGTTGCCGGCCAATCCAGGCCTTCGTCCCGTCGTCGTAGGCCAGTTCAACCCACTGACGGCACCGTCCAGGCCAGTCCAGGTCAGCCGCGGCCCCTCCAGACTCCTCTAGCCCCGCCGATAGGGACAGTCCAGCCCCTCAAAGCCGTCGTTTGTCATCTCAGGCCGTTTCCTGTGCCGATAGCCCCGATTTCTCTCTTTTGCAGTGTCGTTCGTCCTTTCCCACGCACCGTCAGCCTTCGGGGGTGCCTCCAGTTGCGCTCCTAGGCCCCGTCGAGCCGTTCGACTGCCTCCGATGGACCATTCCGCTGTCTCCGTCATAGATCCTTTGTCGTCGGGTGAGGAGGATGAAGAAGAAACAGTGAGGAGGGAGAAGCGAGAAAACGAAAGAAAAAAAACGAGGAGAGAGAGAAAAAAAAGGGGAGGGGGAGAAAGGTGAGAAAAGAATGTGTGAGAAAATGTTTTAGACGATATTCAGATCTGACATCGTATTCGTTGTGTGGACATGTCATGTCCACACGTGTTGGTGTAGCAGTCCAGCTACTTATTGATGTTTTTGATCTTACGTCGTCTCCATTGTGTGGACCTGTCAAGTTCACGTGTTGATGCAGTAGTCAGACTGTTCTGTTAATATGTTTTTTTAAATCAAGTCTTCTTCTTCGTATCCATTTATGTAACAAGCTGTGCATGTTGGATGTTCCAACTCGAGAGGGAGTGTTAGAATAAATGGATCCTTATATGGATCTTTATGTTATCCAGTTAATAGGTTGTTTGTGGGGTAAGTATATCTTCTTCTATATATAGGAGATTGTAATCCTTTGTTATGAGATAATATAGTGGTTTCTGTCTCATTCCACAACATGCAAATTATGAGATTTTACCATTGTATTGTGGGATAATGGGGACACCATAATGAGTGAACAAAATGAACAAGTATAAGTCCATGAAAGAGGGTACTCGGACAATAGACTGAGAAACGATGATATTATATGAAGCTTTGTATTGAAAAATTTCCAGTTTCAGAAGGACCTGAAATCAGCGCAGGGTGAAACCAGCCAAAAGAAATTTCACTAGAAGGTGTAGGGATTTGAGGGGTTTTTTAACACGAGGATGTCCCAGAAGGGAAGGGTGTGAAATGTCAGATATGGACGAAACAGAATATGTGGCCTCACATCCTTTTCAATTTATTGGATTACTGTCTGATTGATATGATTATTTTTCATCATGCCTTTTCCTTTGATTCTTAATCATGGGCTTCCTGTTTTGTCAGCCTCCTCTAATCCATGTTTGACCATATGACCATATCTAATAACTTTTTATCCTCAGGGTTGCTAGCACATCTCTCCTTAAAATACTAAAGCGATGGCCATCACTCATAACTAAGTGCATTCTTATTCTAGTGGAGAAATTGTGTGAGCCAAGTACACAAGAACATATGGTACTAGGCTCTTGTGCAATCCTTGCATCACAGACTATCCTCAGGCATCTGACAAAGGTAATCAGCCAACTGAAATTGGAAGGATATAGAACGTATACAAATTGGCTGTCATTTCTTGTTTCCAGTTATTTTACTATATATTCTTTCTGTAACATTTCATCAATCATCAGGATACAAAGGCATTTTCATCCTTTATTTTGGGTCTTCTTGCAAGGTAGTTTATAGCTGTTTTTTTTGCTCTCTCTTGTTCTGAAACTATCCTCTTTTATGCTGTCAATACACATACAATCTTGTATCTCACGTTTGCTGGGTTCTTTGAAGCTCTCACCATGAGTCATTGAAAGCTCAGAAATCTATCACTGAGGTAATTACTTTTAACGTCAGTTTACTTAAGCTATATTCATTTTATTATTTTTCCATGAAATTTAATCAAAATTCATATACTTGCAGCTCTTTATTAAATTCAACATCCTTTTTTCTGGATTGCCGAGATCATTTTTTACGAATACAAGTGTTCCTGATGGCCCAGAGTTTTCAGATCTTGTTTCACAAATCAGTTCTATTAGCGTTGATTCCAATGGCTTGCATTGGCGGTAATGATCCTTCCTATCTGGTGTTTGGCTGCAGAACTCGTGCATAATCTCAGATATCTGCAACCTAGAAATGTTGAAATATACAACTGTGAATAGTTTGCATCCATAATGTGACTGTTTCTTGTGCTCAAAGCCTCAAATTAAGCATTTCACTTACAGGAGACATCCATATCTAACATATGGTTACTGGTACATTAAATCTTTTAGGTATAATCTGATGGCTAACAGGGTACTGCTGCTATTAACTTTGGCTTCGAAGAACAACTCAAATTTGCCTTCCGAAGTACTTGACAAAACTCCTGGTTGGTTCCTCCAAAGTTCCATAATAATTTTGCAGTGTGAATGGTTTATGTGGTGTTGGTTGATTAATATGATTATAAGTATTAGACTAGCCATCTGCCACAAGACATCTATTAATTCTTTGTCTTTTGTCCTTATTGTTTTAATGCATGAATTATGATTGACAGGACATTTTTTATGGAATTTGAGAAGTGAGCTTCCTCAGTCAAGGATGCTTGCAGTGTCTGCATTGAATTCATTGTTATCTGGATTACACCATAAACATAAAGGTCAAGAGCAAGAAGAATGCTCTGAACTTTCTAAAGATAAAACTGATTATATCATCAGTGGGGCCTTGCGTGAAATCTTTCAGGAAGAAGGTTTTTTCGATAAAACCCTGAATAGTCTTTCCCATGTCCATATAATTGCTGATGCTGAAAGTGCATCTGTGAGAGGGAATGAAGGACCACTACAAAGTGTGGCGGATAAAGCCATGACTTTTTTCTACTTCGATTTTTCTGCTGCATGGCCACGAACTCCCAGATGGATATCTTTGTTGTGTGGAGATTCTTTTTATTCAAGTTTTGCACGGATCTTTAAAAGACTTGTTCAAGAATGTGGGCCTCCAGTTATTCTGGCAGTTCAAAGAACACTTGAAGAATTTTCAAATGCAAAGGAGAGGTCAAAGCAGTGTGTTGCTGCTGAGACCATGGCTGGGATACTGCATTCTGATATTGATGAGATTTTTGAAGCCTGGGAAAGTTGGATGGCTGTTCTGCTGCAGAAGATAATCATAGCCTCGTCTGTGGAGTCCATACCGGATTGGGCAGCTTGCATACGCTATGCTGTTACTGGGAAAGGAAAATATGGTATGAGAGCACCTCTACTCCGGTACAAAATTTTGGACTGCTTGCTCAGTCCTTTACCTAAGACAGTAGCCACAAGCATAGTAGCCAAGAGGTATACTTTCCTTTTAGCCGCATTCGTAGAAATCTCTCCGACCAGGATGACCGCTCAAGAGGTTCAGTGTCACAACAAACTTATGGAAGAATTACTGGATAACATGAACCATTCATCTGCACAAGTAAGCTCTCATCCCTACAAATGTGTTTGACCCTTAAACAGCTTCTGACCTAGTTGTCTCTTTTCTATCACAATTAACCTACACCTAGCATTTTTTAAAAGTCATGTTTAAATGTTTAATGATAAAGCTAGAACTTCATGCATTTTCTTTGGAGCTTCTGGATGAAGATATTGCTCTAAATGCACTTCGTTATTAGACTAGTCTATAGAAACTTCTAGTTTTATCTGCATTTATGTTTTGTTAAAGTCAAACTCACAATTTTAATGTGTTGGTAATGTAGTCTTCCAACCATTCACATTATCATTGCAGTTACCATTGCCAGGTCCCTTTAAAAAAGTGATTATCACCAATTATTCAGTGCATTTCATGTTCTGAATTTGTAACAGCAAATAAGTTTGGTACTTATAATTTTGTAAGCAGTACCAATAACCTATGCTTATTTCTTCTTTTCTGTCTTGTAATTGTGTTGTAATTTTTATTTTTTATACGATATAGCAAACTCATAACTCATTAGTTTATTTTATTTATTTAAGTCTCTATAAGGTGAGGATTTCAAGATTGTGCTTCCTTTTGCTCATTAATAATTTTTTTAACATAGAAAGTATATTTTTTTCATCTTAAAGTTTGCCTTTCATTCTTCTTCTTGTCCTATTATAAACCAAATGAAATATTGCACATATTCCAAGGTAGATTATCCTACATTGTTAGAGCTTTTCTAGGACATATACCAGCCTTTTTTTTCATTCAGAAATTTTTTTGACCAAGAATTTGGCATTTCTTTTGCGGCGTTGATATCAGGGTGGCAGTTATTAGTTGTAAAATCTTTTTGAGCTATGCATCTTCCATGGACTATAATGGATGATCCTCAGTCCATAGAAAAGGCTCTATAGGTATAATTGCAATTTTTGTAAATTACCTATGGGACATTTTTGATTGCATGTTTCTTTGATAGAGCTAGCAGGTTTTTCTTTCATGTACTTTCTTAAATAAAGATAAAGGTAAATTTATAGTGAAATTTCAAATTTTTTTAGCTTGTGTTCTTGCCTTTTGCACACACAGATGTGGTTTCGTTTTGGGAAAATTCTGCAACCACTGTCAGCAAATTGTTTAGTATCTGCATTATGCCATCCTATCCTTTGTTGGCCCACTACCTCATAGGTATTTCTGTTTTTGTGGTTTGAATTTTTTGATGTAACTTAGGATTTTTCTTTTTGCAGATGGTAATAGACATAAGAAGCACTTCTATCCAAGGTTTAAGAGGCATAAGTTGTTGCAAGGCGTAGAGGCTTAAGCCTCAACTTGTAAAAAAAAAGCTCAGAAATATTTACTTGAAAAGCTTTACAAATAGTACGAGTACAACAATACCATCAGAAAATCACTGTAAAACAACAATATCATCATAGAACATCACAAATATTCATCACAAAATGTCAAATGTTGAAATAGATGTTTGCCATCAGCCCAAATATTAAAACTTTTGCCCATAAGGTCAATAGAGCTAAATAACCGATAGAAAAATCTAATACACTAAACCTGTAATTGACATCATGACTAGAAGGGTCGTTTAATCACCTTTGTAAAGATATCTCAATTATTAAACCACTAGAATAGAAAGAATGACACTCAGTCACTGTTTGAAAATTAAAATATTATAAATAGAAAAGGGTATGAGAAGCCCAAATATGAACTGTAGATCATCTTGTTAATTCACAAGTCAATGGAAAAAAGAAAGTGAACAACTTAGGTTGCTTGCTCAAAAATAAAATTTCAATATGTTGATCACTAGAATGATAAACCAAAAGGATGTGGAAAATAGGGCTACTATTTTGGATGACTAAAGCAAGTAAATTAAAACTAATGTTGCTGGAAGGGTAAGTAAAAATGAAAAGAAGATAATAGTAGAAGAAAGTGGAATAGAAGGAAAGAAGATGGAAATCGACTTACTTTTTTAATACTCCTGATTTTTTTAATTTATTTGATGTAAGCATATGGGCTCATAGCCTAGATGGTTGCATTGTCTCCTTGCCATCTTTGGACATTATGGTTTGAATCCCACTAGTAATAGATTATTGATAGGATATTCAAGGTTGTTTTCCTCTCACTTGAGTGTGGACTTCGCTCTCTTCACCTTTTGGCGAGTTCCCATCTCCACCTATGGATGGATGTATTCCTTGGCTATGATCTGATCTCAAAAAACTGCAACAAAGAGTCAATTTAATGTCTTTGATGGTTTCTTTTCATTTTATTCTCGTGATGCAATTTCTTCTAATGATACTTTGGTTGCATCTTTTCATTCTGAAGTTCAGCTTACACTTGATACTCTGCTAATTAATGCATTGGCATATTAATGCAGTCATCATCAATATTGATTCTTTATTGTTTTTTTTAATATGTCGATAAATAAAGGAAAATCATGAGTTGTCAAAAAAATGTTGAATCTTTATTTACTCCATTTTCTAGCTCCTGGTATCCTTGACTAATCACCTTGTGGGTATTTTTATATGGTCTGATTGCTTTCCTACATATTAATATCGACCAGCTTTGTTGTAAAGTATTATTATTATTATTTTATTGACAAGTGTCTGGTGCAGGTACGGGAAGTCATTGGTGTCTCCCTTTCTGTTCTTTGTTCAAACTTAAGACGTTTTGCATTATTTGAGGATATGCCTATCAACAACGAAGATAGTAGCGTTGTTTATTCAGCTGGAGGTGAAAGCTGGGCTGAGCATCTAACTAATCGAGCTTCTGAGGTGGCAGTAAATATCCAGAACTCAAATCACTTGGCAAAGCCGTATATGTCTTCTGATTTAGGCAACGGAAATAGCTTTTCAGACAATGAGTTGCAGGAAGATGTTAAAAGAACGGAAACGGTACGTGTAACCTTTTTTTATTCTCAGAGCTACAAAAAATTGGTGACGTTGCTTTAGCATATATTTCTATTGATGGATGCAGATGCTACATTTCATCATCTCATCTTTGAAGTCTGGAAGATCTTCACTGCTGTTGGATATTATTGTTGGGCTTCTTTATCCTGTCTTTTTATTACAGGTATGTATGTTTGACGTCTTTTATGTTAAATCTTTTCTCTTGTTTGACTGATATAGTGCTCAAATGTTCATGCAGTTTATTCTGCTTATACCCTAATATCATTAATATGGTTCATACAAATATAAACTGCTGATTTCAAAAGCTGATAAATATGGATTACTGTAACCGGTCCATTTGCCAGAGCATCTTGCATGTCTTCCAATGCGTTCTTTCCTTTAAATCTGAATGCATGAGCATATTATAAATAACGATTGGCGGAATCCATGGTAGTGTTTTGTGTTGTCTTGAGTTTATGCAGTTCTTTTGTTCTTGAGAATTGATTCAAGAAAAAAAAAATACATGCTAAATCAGTTTACTGTAACTATTAACCATTCAAATACCAATCTTTACTGTTTTCGTGCAAGAACAAGACTGAGCAATCTTTGACTTATTTGGTGATTTCATTTTCATTTTGCCAAAACTTTATAACTACAGCTCTCAGCACCTATTAAGTTTACCTGGAAAGCTCAAACATTCATTCTATTCAGAAATTCCTTTGAAATTTCTTACAATCAGATGTATGAAACAGCTTCTTTTTTTTTTTCACAATGCTATTAACAGTGATCATCCTTGTTCATGTAATGCATCAACAATAATACTGTTATTATTATTATAGTCCAGAAATCATAGAAAAAGGGAGATTGAGGTTGCAGGGATGAGAAAAATTATGTATTAAGGAATTGAATTGTGTTCAATTTGCTGAATTGCTAGAACCTAAATTGTAAACTATTTACAGTTAATTTTTTTTTTTCAGAAATTGTAAACTTATTACAGTTTTTAAAAAATTACGATGCTTACTCAGATTGACTAACTCCAATAGAGGAGTTGGTCAAAGTGTTATGTATCACTACCTCCACCAAGGTTCAAGTCCTAGTGGTGTCCTTGTTTGGGACCAGCCCCACCATTTATTCATTTCAAAAATGCTTAGATTGATTATGTACATCATAGAACTACTTTGGTCAGTGGTACATAAAATGTTCTGCTAGAACCACTCCAAATAAGCAAGATATTGTAATGTGATGGAAAGTCCACTTTGTTATTGCTATAAAATAGCACCCTACTAAAAATGAATATGCTTGTGGGTCGTCCCTTCTTGAGGAGTTACTTGCTTGCTTGATTGAAAAGATCCTCTTTACCTCTTAACCTGGCTTCAATTTTATGTCCATTTCTGTTCACTGATTCTCCTATTACAGGAAACATCATATAAAGTCTTGTCCACACTAGCAAAGGCAGCTTTTGAATTGTTAAAATGGAGGATTCTTCCGAGGCCATGTCTTGAAAAATGCATTTGTTTGCTCTCTTCTTTTGTATGTGACCCTAATTGGCGAACCAGATTTTCATCTCTTTCATACTTGAGAGCATTCATGTACAGGTATGACTAGTTGGATATTATGTGTGGTAGTGGTACACTATATAAAGTACAAAAAAAACGAATTTTAATAAGTTCATTTTCTTTCTTGGTCCTTAGTTTCATGAATCTAACCTTTACTATGCCTCCATTATATTCTAAAATTCTAGTTCTAATGAATTTTTGTTTGTCCTTTTTACACTTTTTTACCTCATGTTTGTTCAGATGGTATTCTTCACGCCGTAAAATAAGATTGTGGAGAGAGAAAAGAGCAAAAAATTTATCTTATTGTATATGTAGTTACATATAAATAGGAAGATTAGATACTCTAGACAAATGGATATCCAATGATCCGTTTACTTATAAAACAATAACATACACATAAAATAATTCCAACACTCCCCCTCAAACTGGAGCATATATATCAATCATGCATAAAGACTCAAACAACCCAACACTAAGTCTCTTTGTGAATATATTTATCAACTGTTCAGAGGACTGTGTATAAGGAGTGGAGATAATTCTTTTCACGACCATGTCCCTTACAAAATGGTAGTCAACCTCAATATGCTTAGTACGCTCATTAAAGATGAAGTTGTTTGCAATGAAGATAGTAACTTGATTGTTGCATACTATGGATATAGGAACCTCAATCTCAAAATCAAGCTGCTCTAATAGGAATTTCACCTACATCATCTCACATACAGTTTGAACCATAGATCGGTACTCTGCCTTTGCACTGGATCTAGATACTACATTTTACTTTTTGCAGTGCTAAGTGATCAAGTTGTCTTCCACATAGGTGTAGAAGTCAGATGTGGATTGCCTGTCTCCTCTATCTCCTGTATACCTTGAGTTTGAGTAAGCTACAATTTTGATGTGGCCATTTTTTCTATAGACTAAGTTTTTTCCTAGAACACCTTTCACATATGACAAAATACGAAGTGCTCCTGTCCAATGTATTTTCCTAGACTCATGCATGAACTGACTCAGAAAGCTAACAACATATGAAATATCAGGTCTAGTCACAATCACATAAATGAACTTGCCTATCAGTCTCCTGTACCAAGCTGGATCCTCCAACAACTTAGAACTACTGTCTCAGAACGTCGATGTCTGCTCAATGGGAGTGTTCTTTGGTTTGCATCCCAAAAGACCTGTTTCCTGTAAGAGATCTAAGACACTTATTTTGTGACAAAGGATATGGGGAAACCTCGATATTTTCTTGGGATCGAGTTTGTCTATGCACAGTGCAAGATAGCTTTGATACCATGTGAAGAGAGAAAAGAGCAAAAAAACTATCTTATTGTATGTGTAGTTACATATAAATAGGGAGATTAGATATCTTAGACAAATGGATATCCAATAATCCGTTTACCCATGAAACAATAACATACACATAAATAACTTTAACAAAGATGATCATTGATCATGCCAAAGCCTGTTAAGTTTTTAAAATTTATCTTTATCTAAACATTTTTTTGGACAAAATTTTTACACTCATTGGGATTTGAACCAACAACTTTCTAATTGGAGTAATAGTTACATATAAAATGAGTTATGCTTTGTTTGAATCTTTCTCTAAATATGCCTACACAAATTGTTAAATCTTGGTATATTGTTTCCATAATTTTGAAGGATGGTTAACATCAGTGACATATACTGGAATATGTTTTGGGTTGAATATCGATTTTCGGACAATGTCAACAAAACATAGGGGATGTCAGTTCAAGTTGACAAAACATCACCATAAATAAGGGGAAATTGTCCATATCGATTCATATCCTCCATTTCCCAAGTTTGTTGTACGTTGTTTTTTCTACTTTTCTCCAATATTCTAGTTACTCTAATTTTTATATTAACTTTAAAATATTTTTAAGGTTCATTTATCAACCTAATTCAGACCAAATATCTCTTTCGCAAGATGTCCTTTTTCATTGAATCAGGACTAATTCTAAAGAAGGGTTTCATATGTTATTTTAGGGAAAATGTAACGTCCCACATTTTCCACAATAATTTAAAACAAATTAAATTACGAGAAAATTAAAGTCAAACAGTAAATATCAAACTACCAGGAATCTGTGTGTGCGGCTAGGAGACTCCAGATTATATGCACTACGTTAACTCTTTGCACGCCTGCACTTGCGAACAAAAAACATGTGGACAAACGTATAAGTGACAAAAGTCATCCAGTACGCAGCTCAAGGAAAACCACGGAAAACAAAACTATAATTAATTTTTCTTTTAAATTCATTTCGCAAACTATTTTCTCAAAACCTCACAAACCAGGCCCACACTGGTCAAAACCACAACTGGGACTCTACTAGCCCAAAACCACAAGTAAAGGTCCTCAATGGTCAAAACCACACACAATGAGTCAGGAAGTCCGGGGTCAAGCAACCTAACTCTGGCTACACATAGTCCACCGAGGAGCGACCACGATGTTCTGCATTGCCACGGTGTGCCACCCTGTGCAAGAGTCAACCACCGTCCTGCGATTCTCCCATCCGGAGAACCCTCATAAAGCCAATCCTTCCTTGGAAAGGCTGTTCTGTCTCTCAGGACGCTATTAGCTAAGGGGTTGTGTCCCACCTACACTGGCCACTACAGGATACACCTCCTCACGACGTCCTCCACACACGGTGCTCAGGAGGGAGTGTCATACCTCCACATCCGACGACACCCGAGCCTCAGTGCTCACAACGACAACAGGAGTATCATACCTTCCTGTTATGCCACAAGACACCTCAACTCGCAGACCATAATTCTAGCATCGAGACGATAGTCAAGGAGTCTCATACTTCCAAGACCCGACGCCTTCAGCCTTAGGTGTTTCGACCATTGACCTCAATCAGGGAGTCGCTCCTGATCACCAGAGAATATCGTCACATTTCATGGTCCCGACGACACGGTCCCACACTGTCTTGGTCCGCACACAGAAAATCAGGAAAGCATTTTTCAAAACAGGCCAACTATTTCTTTGAAATCTATTTTCCAAAATCATTTTTTCATATCTTTGAAAATTCTTCCAAAACCTCGACAAAATGACGTATCAAGGGTCCCAGGGACCACCACTGACGGCCCACAATCCTTTTCAATGGGACAAAACACAGTAATCCAGAAAGTCCTCGGAAAACACATTTTATAAACTTATTTGGGCCTAGATTCGACATGCCGAAAAGTAGGTTTGGTATATCGAAATCAGCGGTCGACACTCGGGCAAAATTCGGTATAGCGAAACTGGTTTTGTCGACCGAAATCTCCTTATTCGGTCAACCGTCCAAAATCGAACAATCGAATTTCAACCAGACAAAAAATGGCATGTCGAACAGAATCGGTATACCGAAATTCACTGATTCGGTATGCCGTTTCCATTTCGGTATGTCGAATTCTGCGAAAACAAAAAACAGCCTAAACCCTACAGTCTGCAATCGTCCCAACTGGTACCTTCGATTGGACCCTCTAAACAAGTACCAAAAATCTTGCATAAAACATAAGATGTAGACCTTCGAGTCTACTCCAAATCCCAACAAACAAAATTAAAATCCATTCACCATGCATCAAGATATAAAATCGCAAAGGTAGAAGGATCAAAACTACCCAAAACACACCAACTGCCATAAATATCTATAAATGTCACAATAAATTCTCAAAAATTCTTAAACATTAAATTTAGTCTAGATTACATGCATCCTAGGCATTCCTACCATTTTACATGATTTCTATACATTAAAATAAGGGATACGTACCTAAAACGATTTCCAACGATCTCCGGCCGACTCTGACGAATTTCGGCAAACACCAATGCAACCACGGCCACGGGAGTGCTCCATTTGAGCTCCACGCACTACCACGAGCCACCGCACATCGTCGCTGGCCCTCGAGTACACCAAACAGAGAGGAAGTCGCAGAGAGGAGAGAAATAGGGGAGGGAGAGTGAGAGAGAAAGAATGAGAGAAAAAGAGAGAGACGGGGGAGAGGGGAGGTGACTAGAGGGAGAGAGAGAATGAGTGGGAGAGGAAGAGGAAAGGGGGTGTACTCGGGACGGAGAGAAGTGCAGAGGAAAAGAGGAGGCTTGTGTCGTGCATGGTGGAGGCTTTGGGCTTAAAAAACCACGCAGAGGGAGTAGGTGGCATGCATGCCAACCTCCCCCCCAACCGCCAGCCTCGCCAACCACCACACGAATCCAACCACCCACTACAACCATGAGGCCAACTACCAGCCTCAACTATCAGCCCACGAACGTGGGCTCCATGCGGACCTCCACACTTGGGCCCCACACCGACCCACATTCGGGCCCCACATGCACAATGCCACAATGTATAGTGTCAACCACACATAGGGACACGCAAATAAAAGTTGGCCTACAAGGCTCATGCTCAAAAGCACAAAACCACACAATAGACCTTGGAACAGTAACACCCGTTTAGGAATAAAATTCATAAGATGTAAATAATTATAAAATGAATTTTACAGGTGTTACATCCTAACCCCTTTAAAAGAAGATTTTGCCCTCGAAATCACTAGGCGAAAAGATACGGGTATTGGACTAGGATGGCTTCCACACGTTCCCACGTGGCCTCCTCGGCTCCATGATGCTGCCACTGCACCAAAACCAGCTAAATCACATTGTTCTGCAGCACCTGCTTCTTGCGGTTAACAATCTCGACGACATCCTCCACAAATGACAGATCTTTCTGGAGCCCTTCTGGCTGAACTGGGATCACATGAGAAACGTCAGCTAGGCACTTCATTAGCATGGAGATATGGAACACGTCGTGCATGGACGACATCTCTGGTGGTAGATCCAATTGATAAGTAACCTCACCGATCCTCTGGGTGATCTGGTACGGGCTAATATAGCGGGACTCAGCTTGCCACGCTTCTCGAACCTCACGATATCTTTGGTTGGCGATACCTTCAGGAACACATAGTCTCCGACCAGAAACTTCAGCGGTCTCCGCCTTTTGTCGGCATAGCTCTTCTGTCGACTCTGTGCAGTCAACAGTCTGCTACGGATCAAATCCACTTTGTTCGCATGCAGCTGCACAAGCTCCGGACCAATCAACTGACACTCGCCCACCTCGCTCCAGCAAATCGACGATCTGCATGGCCTACTGTACAAAGTTTCGTACGACGCCGTTCCGATGCTCAAGTGATAACTATTGTTGTAGATGAACTCAATCAGCGGCAAATGCTCCTCCCAACTCCCTTGAAAGTCTAAGGCACATGCTCTGAGCATATCCTCCAACATCTGGATAGTCCTCTCTGTCTGACTATCTGACTGAGGATGAAATGCTATGTTATAGTTGAGCACAGTGCCAAAGGCCTCCTGTAGAGCTCTCCAGAACCTTGAGGTGAACCTCGTGTCTCTGTCCGACACGATGGACACTGGAACACCATGCAGCCTAATCACCTCGGAGACATACAACTCCGCCAGGCGGTGCATCGGAAGCTTCACCTGAATGGCCAGGAAGTGAGCAGACTTGGTTAGCCGATCCATGATCACCCACACGGTGTCGTTCTTCCTTTGAGTCCGCGGCAAATCAGTCACGAAGTCCATCGAGATGTGCTCCCACTTTCACACAGGAATATCCAACTGCTGTGAGGTTCCTCCAGGTCTCTGGTGCTCTGCATTGAGCAACTAGTAGGTAGTACACCTCGCCATATGGTCAGCAACATCTTTTTTCATGCCAAGCCACTAAAAATTCCGCTTCAAGACTCGGTACATCTTCGTACTACCAGAGTGAATGGTGTACCTAGACCGATGCGCTTCATCCAACAACCTCTGCCTAGCCTCCTCATGTTGGGGCACATACAGACGCATATCATACCTCAGCTCTCCATATGCCTCAATAGAGAAATGAGGCTCTCCATCAGCCTCTAGCTTCTCAAATGCAGCCTGAACAAACGGATCCAGCTGCTAACAGGCGACAATAAACTCTAACAGCTTCGGGCGAACAAACAGGTTTGTCATTCAGGCACCAACCGTTCCCTCAGCTTGCCGTTTCGACTTGTAGCTCATCAGATCCTCCAACATGGTCCACTCCTTGACCATCAAGCTCGCTATCACGTGCGTATGCCGATTTAAGGCGTCGATGACCACCTTGGCCTTGTTGGGATGGTAGGACAGGCTGAAATCATAATTCTTCAAATACTCCACCCAACGGCGCTGCCTTAGGTTGAGGTCTCTATGTGAAGATATACTTCAAGCTCTGATGATCGGTGAAGACCTCAAACTACTCCCCATAGAGATAGTATTGCCAGAGTTTGAGAGCGAACACTACGGCAGCCATCTCCAAATCGTGGGTCGGGTTGTTCTCCTCATGATCCTTCAGCTGACACGAAGCATATGCGATGACATTGCCATGCTGCATCAGAACACATCCTAACCTAACGCCATTAACATCACTATACACAGTGAAGCCACAACTTTCAGAAGGCAGAGTCAACACAGGGGCAGAAATCAGACGAGACTTTAGCTCTTGGAAACTCACTTCACAATTTTGGTCCCAGAAAAAAGAAACCCCCTTTGTGGTCAATTCTATCAAAGGTGCGGTTATGGAGGGGAAATCCCTGATAAATCTCCTATAATAACCCGTCAGACCCAAGAAACTCGTGATCTTCGTCACAGTTTTGGGTCGTTCTCAACTACTCACCACCTTAATTTTGGTAGGATCCACTCTGATGCCTTCTCCAAAAATCAAATGGCCAAGTAACATGACTTTATTCAGTCAGAATTTACACTTGGAGAATTTGGCGTACAACTGATGACGCCTCAGAGTATCTAAAACCGCCCTTAGGTGTAAAGCGTGAGTCTCAACATTAGGAGAATAGATCAGCATGTCATCAACAAAAACCACAACGAACTGGTTCGGAAAAAGGCTGAAAATCCTGTTCATCAGATCCATAAATGCAACTGGTGCATTAGTCAAAGTCGAAAGGCATGACTGTGAACTCGTAATGCTCGTACTGTGTCCGGAAAGCAGTCTTCTGAATGTCTGAGTCTCGTATCCTCAATTGGTGATACCCTGAGCTCAGATCAATCTTCGAGAACACCGATGCAGACTGCAACTGGTCGAACAAGTTATCAATGCGGGACAAGGGATACTTGTTCTTCACCGTGATCTTGTCCAGCATCCGATAATCTATACACAGTCGGAGCGAACCATCCTTCTTACGAACGAATAAGACAGACGCTCCTCATAGAGACACACTCGGCCTGATAAATCCCTTGTCCAGTAACTCCTGCAACTGAGTCTTGAGCTCTCACAATTCCGCTGGCGCCATGCGATAATGAAGCTTCGATACAGCACCAGAACCGGGGATCAGATCGATCGAGAACTCTACTTCCCTGTTAGGTGGCATACCAAGCAAATTGTCAGGGAAAACTTCGGGATATTCACACACCATAGAGATATTGTGAACACCTAATTCGAGAGAAGTAGAGGTAACTATACTAGCTAGATACCCCACGCAATCCCTGACCAAAGACTTATAAACCTTCATAGCTGAAATGACATGCTTAGGTTCACCCTGACACCCACCTTGTACAAAGAAAGACTCATTCTCAGGAGACCCGAAATAAACTCTCCTCCGAGTACAGTCGATCAAAGCAGACTGCTGCACCAATTAATCTATGCCGAGTATCACATTGTACTCCTGCATGTCCATTACGATCAGGCTGGCGTCTAACTCTCTGCCATTCAATGTCAAGTCGACAGACTGCAAATACTTCCATGTCAAACCGTGCTCCCCCAGCGGCGTCATTACACTGAGATAAAAGGCTAGTCTAGCTGGTCTCTCTCCCAACTTTGCTGCGAAAGACTCAGAGATAAAGGAGAAAGAACTCTCTGAGTCAAACAACACTTTGACTATCCGGCCAACCACAATAAAAGAACCTGATGGCCAAACAAAATAACACCACACATCCATTCAATCAGGCAGATGTCCAGATTATAAGGAGATTACAACCTATCTCAGAGGGTTACAGAACCAACTATTCATCATTACCCTCGACAACATCTCCCGAAGACCCAACGCCTGGAGCTGCAATAGTGAATACCAGTCCCCTAGTCGACTGATGTGGCGCGCTTCCTGCTTTCTTAGGCGGTTCCGGACAAGATCTCTGAACGTGTCCTGCCTTCTCATAATTATAGCACACCATAGATGTTGGGGTCCGCCTAGGTTGGAGACAATATACAGCGATGTGGCCCACCTGACCACAGTTGAAGCACTGGTTCCCACTGAGAGCGCTAGACCCTGTCTGACTTAGGCCAGCTTTGCTACCTCTAGTAAAACTCCGTCGGCCTGCAGAGGAAATACTGGACCTCGCCTTCTGCTTCTTCTCAGGGCTACCGGAACTACCAGCACTTGGAGGACCGGAGAAGGAGAACCGTGAGGTAAAAGAAGACTTACCATTTCCCTTGGGACGACTCCAGAAACTTTTGATGCTCCATCTTGAAGCGGTAAGCCATCCCAACCATGTCCTTCACAGTCTGACATCTACAACCCATCACTTCACCCGTAGTCCTGGGTTCAAACCGTCCAGAAACCTCTGCGCCCGCTCCTCCTCAGACTCATAGGTAGAAGCAAAGCGTTTCAGCCGAACGAACTCAGTGTCATACTCAAGCTTCGACATCGTGTCCTGCTCTAGACTCCGAAAATCTCGGCGAAGTTGCTCCTTTACATGAGCGGGAAAATACTTGTCATAGAAGGCCGCATTGAAATCCTTCCATTGGATGCTAGCAGTTACTGAGTCCGGGAACTTCAGCCGCCTCACAGACTTCCACCACCTATCTGCCTCACCATCCAACAGGTAGGTCGCCAACTGCACCTAATGCTCCTCTGGGTATGCCATGCTCTTCAGCATTTTTTCCAACCAGGCCTTGCTCTCGTCAACACTGACCTTACCCTTGAACGACGACAGACGAAGCTTCCTGAACTGGTTCAGCCACGAGTCGTCCGACGACTCATTGACACTATTCTTGCTGAACGCGTGAGAGATCCTGTGTCAAACTCCTTAGTTCCGCACGAACCACCTTTCATCCACCTACGTCCTCTTCGTACTTGGTCTCCTCGACAAAGGCTTTGCATTTACGACCACGAGGAGGCATCCTGTTGGAGAAAGGCAAAGTACCTGCACCACAGACAAAGCAACAACCAGAAAACCATGACGACAAATCAGGTGCAGACTCTATCATGCATGCAAAACTTATGGAATCTTTAGACCGAACACCCTATGTGTAGTGCAACCTAGTGAACCTGAGGCTCTGATACCAAAAACTATAACGTCTTACATTTTTCACAATAATTTAAAACAAATTAAATTACGAAAAAATTAAAGCCAAACAGTAAAAATCAAACTACTAGGAACCTGTGTGTGACTAGGAGACTCTAGACTATATGCACTACGCTAACTCTCTGTACGTCTGCATTTGCAAACCAAAAACACGAGGACAAACGTATGAGTGACAAAAGTCATCCAGTATGTACATCAAGAAAAACCACGAAAAATAAAATTATAATTAATTTTCCTTTTAAATTTATTTCGCAAACTATTTTCTCAAAATCTCACAAACCAGGCCTACACTGGCCAAAATCACAACTGGAGCTCTACTAGCCCAAAACCACAAGTAAAGGCCCTCAATGGTCAAAACCACACAGTGAGTCAGGAAGTCCGGTGCCAAGCAACCTAACTCTGGTTACACATAATCCACCAAGGAGCGACCACGACGCTCTGCACTGCTACGGTGTGCCACCCTGTGTAGGAGTCAACCACCGTCCCACGATTCTCCCACCCGGAGAACCCTCATAGAGCCAATCCCTCCTTGGAAAGGCTGTCCCGTCTCTCAGGACGCTACCAGCTACAGGGTTGTGTCCCACCTACATTGGCCATTACAAGGTACGTCTCCCCACGACGTCCTCCACACACGATACTTAGGAGGGAGTCATACCTCCACACCCGAGTCTCAGTGCTCACAGCGACAACAGGAGTATCATACCTCCCTGTCATGTCATAAGACACCTCAACCTGCGGACCACAACTCTAGCCTTGAGACGATAGTCAAGGAGTCTCATACCTCCAAAACCCGACGTCCCTCAGCCTCAGGTGTTTCGGCCCTTGACCTCAACCAGGGAGTCGCTCCTGATCACCCGAGAATGTTGTCACATTCCCTGGTCCCGACGACACGGTCCCACACTGTCTCGGCTCGCACATAGAAAATCAGGAAAGCATTTTCCAAAACAGTCCAACTATTTCTTTGAAATCCATTTTGCAAAATCATTTTCCCATATCTTTGAAAATTCTTCCGAAATCTCAGCAAAACGGCACATCAAAGGTCCCAGGGACCACCACTGACGGCCTACAATCCCTCTCAATGGGACAAAACACAGTAATTCAGAAAGTCCTCGGAAAACACATTTTATAAACTTATTTGGGCTTAGATTCGACATGCCGAAAAGTAGGTTCAGTATGTCGAAAATCTCTGATTTCGTAGGTTGATCTAGATCAGCCGATCGAATGAGGTCAGTGGTCGACAATCAGGCCAAATTCGTATCGGAAGACGAAACTACAGAAACGACATGCTTAGGTATGTCGCGAAGTACCTGATTTCCGTGGAGATGTGACGCGTATCGTAGTGTCGGTAGATATCAGGGGTTTTCTACACGTAATCACTTCGAGACGGATGGCACGCCTTCCCCGCAAGTCGACAAAGACAACATGCGTGATCCTCTGGCTTCTGCTCCAGCCACTGCACTCGTGATCTACTTCATCCCGACACTCGTGATCTGCTCCACCTCTTTGCTCGATCTTTAAAATCAGTAGCTGAAGTTCCAGTCGACTCGTCGATCTCTAGGACTCCAACCTCTGCTCCGCAACCCGCCTTCGTCATCCAGCGCCGTCCGCCCATCGGCCGTCGAGCTTCTCCTACACCGTTCGTCGATCTGTGGGTCCAGCCCTTTCTCGAGCTTCGTCGTCCAACCCCTGCTCCTTTGATCGTCGATCGCCAGCCCCTTCTCCAACATCGTCACCAGCGAGTCTCGAGTCCCAACCCTTCGTCGTCCGCGAGTCGCAGCCCCAACCCTTCGTCGTCGGTGAATCGTCAGCCCTAGCCTTTCGTTATCCCCAGTCCTTTGTCGTCCGCGAGTCGCTAGCCCCAGCCCTTCATCGTCCGCGAGTCGCTAGCCCCAGCCCTTCGTCATCTGCGAGTCGCCAACGTGAGTCAGCCGTCGTCACGCGCCCCTTCTCCAGGTTCCCCAACCCCTTCTCTAAGTTAATAACATACATAATTATTAACTTATATTATAAAAATATTATTAACTTATGTTATGATATTAATAATAGTTATGTTATGATAATAGTTATTAACTTATGTTATGATATGTTATTAAATTATATTATGTTATAAAAATATTATATTATGTTATGTTATGTTGTTAATAGTTTATATGTAAAATTTTGTTGTTATTTTATAAGTTATAACTCATGAAGCTGTGTTGTGATTATATGCAGAGTTGTGTTTGTTATTTATTTTTTTTTGTAATTTTTCAGTAGTTACTCTTCAAGTTTAAAAAATAATGTTTATTTCAATTTTATAAAATCAATAATAACTTGATATTTTAAATCTTTTGTAATGTTATTTCTTTTGTTTATTTCAATTTTATAAAATCAGTAA
>JAMKQA010001359.1:0-40061 GCA_024699735.1 Posidonia australis
ATGATTTACATGATGATTTTCGATCGTATGCATCCCCATCATGTTTTCAGTTCTTAGTAATGGCATGAACCCATCTGCATTAGCACGAATTACCCTTTCTCTCTGCTGGGGTGAATTCTAGATCAGATTGCAGTCTGATCCAGACTCCCTGGGGCACATCACTCAGGCGCACCCAACCAGCGCATCTATTTGGCGCGCCAGACTGGCCAGAGATCAGATCACTTGCATTAATATCTTCGCTTGCATGACTTTACCTGAGATTTTGAGTTCGATTCGTTATGATTGATTCTCTGATATACCCAGATGTTACCTGCATGCTTTTCATTCTTGCCCGAATTGTTTTCCGTCTGTTTTCTTCATTTCATCATTCAGTTCCAGGCTTAATTTGGTAGGCCGATTGCACCTTACTCCTTTGTGGAGAACCTTGTGCATCAGCCCATGATCCAGTGGCCCGACTGGATCCTACATCCTTCATCTAGCTTAAATAGGTTGGATCTTGTGTGAGGCTACTGGCCCTTGAGCACAAGGTCCATAGTCATTGCATTTGCATCTCTAGCATTTTTAATGCATGTTTTCCAAGTTTTACAAAATGATTTCCACTGCATACTTTTCTAGAGTGTATCCTCTGATGTTTTGGCTCTGTGTGGCTTTCTGTTTTTCCCTCTGCATGTTTTATTGGCCCACCTAGACACACATAGGTGGCGCACTAGACCGGAGCACCAGTCTGGCGCACCAAACAGGCGCAGTGGTCTGTTTCCAGTAGCACTGCAGGCTTTTATATGCACTTTGCTTGCTTTCTTGACCTGATTTCTTCTGGGTTTCTTTTCCATGGCTTTCTTCCTTGATGCATTAGGAAGGCACAAATATGTTTTTAGTAGTTTTCCTGCATTTTAGATTGCATTAGGCATGTAGTAAGCAAGGATGAAAACTCGCTCAAGATATTAGATCTTTGATCTTATTATGCAATATTGTTGCATCAACTCTTGACCCGACACACGAGCGATATTTCTGAGCATTAGGACACAGCCCTACACATCATGCACCTGTACTTAGACACCACGCATCAGCATGGCATGGCATATCACCCTCGGGCGTACAGTAAAAGGCTGCAAGGCCAACATTTCATTAGTAGAAGAGAAATCAATAGAAGACCGATTTATCGGGCGTACGAGGGTGCCTAACACCTTCCTCGTACGTAACAGGGATCCTTACCCGCATTTCTGGTTTGTGCAGCCCCCTTTTTTTTTTGCTCTGCATGATTTTTCATGTGTTATATGGTTTTCCTTGTCTTCCGTTTTAATAGACTAGGTGGTGACTCCTGTATTTTTGCATTATTTTATTTTTACCGTGGCTTTGCCGACCTTTGGTACACATACATATATTTGTTGCCATCCCCGTCGGCATGGTTACACAATCTCTCTCAGCCTATCATTTTATCTCCCTCAAGGGGTGTTTAGCCATAAGGAATATGAACGTTTCACCTAATCTTGGTAAGTGGTGGCTCCCTCTCTCACTAGGACACTGGGATGGAGTCTACTAGGGATGCGACACATCCCTCCACAATAGGCCAGTCTTTTGATTTTCCTCATTGGGCTATGCTTATGTTGATGATGCAGAAAGTTGTGGATGCATGGCACATGCGTGAAGAAAGGATACGGCATGAAGGATGGATGCATGTGTTTATAAGCAAGCATTAGATGAGCTGTATGAATGCAGAGGCAAGGGATAGGAGACGTATGGATGCAAAAGGAAAAAATGAGCAATAGGTAAATGAAGGATGGTAATTGGCTTTGTCGGGGTAAGGATACGGCCTCCAGTACTGGTAACTTCTTTAGGTAACATGCATTGATTGGTTCTACTTGCACTTCCTGGTCTATGCTCTTGAGGATTACAACACCTTCAGAAAAAGACTTTCTTGATGACAAAGGGGCCGTGCCAGCTGGGATGGAACTTGCCGTGGGCATCAGGAAGATGAATGGCACGAAGAACCAGATCCCTTGGTGCAAAAGTCCTAAGTCAGACCCTCTTCAAATATGACCAGGCCATGTGCTTCTGGTAGCACTACGCGTGGTGCATGGCCTACAGTCTGTGCTCATCAATCAAGTTCAACTGTGCAAGGTGATCTTCTGTCTACTCAGCTTCTTGGAGCCATGCCTCTTTCAACACTTTGAGCGATGAGATCTCTATTTTAACGAGTAACACCTCTTCCATGCCATAGACTAGCAAATAAGGAGTTGCTCCTGTAGATGTCCAGACTTTGGTTTTGTAGGCTTATAAAGCATATAGGAGTTTCTTGTACCAATCTTTGTGAGCCTCTGCCATTTTCTTTAGTATCTTGACAAGATTTTTGTTGGCTAACTCTACCACATCATTCATCTCTAGGTGGTACAAAGAGGATTAGTGAGGCTTGATCTGGATGTTCTGCAAGTAATCTTTGATCCTTTCGATAGTGAAGTTCTTCCTGTTGTTTGAGATGATAGGATGTGGGATGTCGTATTGGGCTATAATATTGTTTTTGAGGAACTTCTCTATCATGACGACAGTGACTGTTTTGTAAGAAGTTACCTTTACCCACTTGGTGAAATAGTCTATGGCTACCAGGATGAAGTGACGCCCATTTGATGTTGCTGGGTGATTGGCACCGATGATGTGGATCCCCCATGTAGAGAAAGGCTATGGTGAGGGCATGTTATAAAGCTATTGTGGGGGAGCATGGATCAAGTTCCCATGGATCCAACAGGCGTGGCATCTTTGAACAAATCGACAATAGCCTGCCTCCATGGTTGACTAGAAGTAGCCTTGCAACATGATTTTCTTGGTCAATAATATTCCACTCATGTGCGGCCCGCATGTCCCAACGTGAACTTGTAGCATTACAACATCAACCTCCTTCTTGCTCAGACATCACAGAAGCATCTAGTTGTACGACATGCGTTATAGATGTCCTGCACCACAGATATATTTTGACGCCAAGTGCGCCATGGCTCTTCGATCTACAACCGATGTGCCTAAAGGTAGGCATCCCATCTTTAGGAAGGCCTTGATGTCTTGGTACCATGGGAGTTCTTCTATCGTATTTGCTTCCTCTATACTCATGTAGTGCCCTCGCTGATCTACTTTGCTCACAGAGACTTTCACTCTATTATCTTTTGACATGGAGAGCCAGGATACTAAAGTTGCTAATGCGCCTACATAGACATTCTTGGCTTTGCTCATGAAAGAGAAGCGAATATCTTGGAATTCTACCATGAGCCTCATGGGATAGTTATGGTATGGCACCAACTTCAAATCTTTAGTCTTCCAAAGGAAATTAACTTGTGAAATGATTAGGAGGGCATCATTGTGAACCTGGAGCCTACACACACCCCATTCCAGCGTAGTTAGGAGCTCGAGGATGCATGCCTCATATTCGATTCATTGTTGGTACAATTGAAGCATAGCTTCCTAGCATAGGGAGTCATTTGGCCCTACAACATTACTAGCACTGCACCGATGCCCATTCCTCTCTTGTTGATTGCCCCATCAAAGTGGAGGTGCCACTTCTACGCATTTCTGAGCTCTTTTGACTCTGAGTCATCCATGGCGAACAAAATGTCTTCATTTGGGAATTGAGTATGCAAGGGTTGATATTTCAGCAAGGGTAATTCTACCAAGTGGTCTGCTACATCCTACCCTTTTATGGATTTCTGTATGAGAAAAGTGATATCATACTGAGATAACAATACCTACCACTTGACGTACTTGCCCACCAACATTGGTTTCTCAAACAGGTACTTCATTGGATCATGGCGGCATAAGAGTAGCACAGGATACGCCACCATGTAGTGTCTTAGGTGTTGTGTGGCTCAAACTAGGGATAGATAGACTTTCTCGTTAGTGGTGTACTTGACTTTACAATCACTGAATTTCTTGCACAAATAGTAAATTACTTGTTCCTTGCGACTCGATTCATCGTGCTAGCCCAAGGTTGCACCCATGGAATGTTGTGTCACTGATAGATATAGGAGTAGCGGCCACTTTGGTACCGCTGGAACCAAAACTAGAGGCCTTGTCAGAAGTTGTTTGATCTTGTCAAAAGCAGCTGGACACTCCTCGCCCCAGTCAATCTAGGCATTCTTCCTCAGGAGCTTGAATATCGGTTCACAGATAGGTGTGAGCTAGGCAATGAAACAATTGATGTATTGCAGTCGCCCTAGGAGCCTTAGGACTTCTTTTTCTATTGTGGGGGGAGGCATGTCAAAGATAGCTCTTACCTTATTGGGTTTTATCACAATTCTCCTCTGACTAATGATGTTTCTGAGGAGAAGGCCCAATGATACCCTGAATGCACATTTACTAGGGTTAAGGCAGAGTTTGTTCTTCTGCAGACAGTCGAATAGTTTTCTCAGACAAGTCAGATGGTCCTCGGGTTCTCTTGACTTAGCAATCATATCATCAATGTATAAGTCGACTCCTTGGTGCATGAGGTCATGAAAGAGCTTCCATGAAAGATAGCATCTTGTGACCTACGTTGTTGTCCACCAGGACGTCGATGTGAGGTAGTGGGAAATCATCTTTTGTGCTCACTTTGTTGAGGTCTCTGTAATCTATGCACATGCAAACCCGTCTATCCTTTTTTGGCACTGACACAACATTAGCAAGCCATTTGGGATAGAAGGATAACCTTGAGAAAGTCAACTTTATGCTGCTTCATGATCTCTTCCTTGAGCTTGAGCAGCCATTGTGGTTGCCATCTTCTGAGCTTTTACTTAACTGGCTTGACATTAGGCTTGAGTGGCAATGTGTGCACAACTACCTTGACATCCAAGCCAACCATGTCATCGTAGCTCCAAGCGAAAACATCTATGTATTCTCTAAGAAAATCAATGAACTCCACCTTGGCCTATGGTGTCTGGTGGGCACTAATGCATGCTTCCTTGACGTTGTCTGTTGTACCTATGTTCACTAGCTCTATCCCCTCTTTAACATGAAGATTAGGCACCTTTGGGTCATTGTCATAGGGTTGGAGCTCTAGCGGTGCTTCATCATTTTCCTCTGCACCTATATCATCCTCTCCTTCATAGGCTATGAGCTCGGACAGGATCTCTCACTAAAATATGGGGTTTGCAACATCAAAAGAGAGGATTTGTTCTGACTCCTGGCCTTGACGGTACTTGAAGAGGGTTATGATGACCCATGTGTTTCTGTAGTTGCACTGGGATGCTTCTACACTAGTTTTTTCTGAGCTAGTTGATGGATTGGGCCACTCCGTTTCTTCTACTGCCAAGTCCTTATTAGAAGCTATTGGAGTTTCTACTTTTCATATGGCCCTTTGGTGAGATGACCTTATTGGGTAAGCGTTGTTGCACTGGCTATTCTGACGGTCCCCGCTTAGGCTCTCTATCGAGCCTAAACCAGAGCTTTTTTTTACCCTTAAGGTGAGGCCTGGGCTAAATGTACCACCTAGACCCACCTCCCGGCTGTTGAGAGATTAACTCCCCTAGTCTAGTAAAAGTTGACTCTCTCTCCTCGAGGACCATAACTACTGACTGGCATTGAGACTCCTATGGTGTGGGTGCTGTACTCTACTCTGTGATTGCTACTTTGCCCTTCCTGGCTCTGTCCTATTCAGCTACATCCTCTACCAACACAGCGTGTTGCTCCTGGAACAAAATCTCTAGGCCCTAGAGCATTGAGTCTACCTGGGCCTCCATAGTTGCTCCATCCTCATCAAATGCGAGGTCAACATAATAGGCCTTGGCAAGCTCACACTCCTTACTACTTGTGATGTCTGCATTCAGCACGACACTTCTGGCTACAAGCTTGATTAGAATGGGCAATGATGCTGGAAGGATTACTACATTGTCAGAGGGGTGCATAGATGAGATTACTACACGTGGCTGCTGGACTGATTGGTGGAAAGTTGGAGTGCTGGTTATGCCTTTTGCTGGCGTAAGAGACGAACTTGTGGATGATTCTGTAGGGTGTGACATCTGTAGACACCCCAATTTTCTGATTTTGTAGGATGGAGATGTGGTGGCTGAGCTCTATCCTCATTAGGCCCATTTGATTCATGGAAGCCCACTTGGGCCCATTAAACCCTAATTGAGCTTACTTGGGCCCACAAGACTTGTTTAGGTCCATTTAGCCTTTCATGGGCCCATTCAATTCATTTGGGCCCATTTAGCCCCATTTGGGCCCATGGGGGCCCACATAGGCACACTAGGCCCAATTGAGCCCAAATTGTGCCCGAAGCCCATGAAGGCCCACAATAGCTTAACCCACTTACGTCTCTTTACTTTCCAACCCAACACACCATTTTCTCCTATTTGACTTTTGTTTTCACCAAAATTAAACCTATTTCTCTTATTTTTCTTCCCCATCATCATTTATCAATGTTTACATACCAAAACATACAAATATTTCACCCAACTGAATCCATCTTCCTCCCCTTAATTCCACACGATTTCGGCCTTCTTCCTTGACTTCTCCTAGATCCCATGAGCCAGTTTCAACCCAGCCTGCACCCCACTAAGCTAGCAGCTTCCAAGGCAGCTCAATCATTGGATCAGCCATCACCGGAAGCACTGGATTGCCGTTCATCTTGTCGACGACCAAGGGGGACAAGAGGGAGTAGTAGGGGGACAACCGTTAGCAATGTGGTTAGTCTGTTATGCTTTTGCAGGTTCAGTTAGTGGAATTAGAGGGTTGGTTGTGGTTTCTGTTACGTGGAGGTGCCTCCTGTCGGAATGGGTCATTGGATTTCTATTTGCCTATAAAAGGAGGTAGAGGAAGTGAATTGGACACAGACTGACCACACGAGAGAAAGCTGAGAGCAAGGGAGAGAGGAGCAGAGTGCCAGAGCCATCGCAGAGAGGAGCGACAGCCATTTCCAGAGCTCCAGCGAGGTGCAGAGTTTCTCCAGGTCAGGTTAGCTTCCTCTGATCCCTCCTGGTCTTTGATTTTGATCCTCCAGACCTCCTCCTCTCTTCTTATAGCGTTTCCAAGGGATCCAGGGTGATCGCTTGGCCAATGGAGCTCCGTCGTGCCCCGCCGTCGCCACTCTCCGGTGACAAAGGTGGGGGGGGGCAATCCAGAGAGTCTCCTGGACCCCCAAGCCCTCTCTCCTCCTCCTCTGGTCTCCTTTTAGCCTCTCCGCCACTCGGATCTCCACTCCAAAGTCTCCAACTAGTCAACACGGCGCCCACCGGAAGAACGCACCAATCCTGCCATCACCGGAGAAGACAACCATCTCAGAGATGGACTACGTGTCTTCGACCTTCCCACGCTACTCCGTGCCTCCAGGATCACTCCACCACCTCCCGCGATCACTCCGGAGCCCCCAGAATCACGCCACTGCCGCTGGAGCATTACAACAATGTCGTTCACCGAAGGAGGCCACAACGGCGACAGGCGGACCACCTCCTAGCTCCATTAGCCTCCACTCTACTCCAGAGGAAGCGAGGAAGCCCCTTGAAGCCTCCAAAAGTCCTAGATTGCCGCGCCGCAGCCCTGATAGACCTCTTTCTTCTCCGACGCTGTCACCGGAGCACCTCGAAGGTGAGGTAGGTGGGAGGCCCGCTCCCACCATTTGCTACTCGATCCACTCCGATGGATCATCTTCCCTCACCATCTTCTTGCCTCCCATGAAGTCTGATCTAAGATCAGACCACGGGAAGGCCTTGTTTGCCCCCTCTGGCGGTCGTCGGCGACAAGATTCGTTGCCGACGACCGTCGTTTCTTCTTTTCATTTAAAAAACGATTTAAAAAGCTTTTATTTTAATAAACTTCTGAAACTTTGTTTTCCTTGCATTTAAGTCCTTTTTGTATTACACTTAGGTCTTTTTTTTACAATTGGGTCCTTCAGTCATTTTTCTTAAATCTTTCGAATAAAGTTTTAACTGAAAATATTACATGTTTTACCCTAAACATTTAAAATAATGTTGTCTGAGTTTAAAACTTTAATAAAATCCCTCCAGTTCTTTTGAAATGCTTTTTTCTTTAGACAAATTGCATAAAGGTTCCTGATCTTTCTCAAATTCTTTCTCGAAGTTCATTTTCCTGGTTAATTTACATTTAAGCCCCTGCATTCTTCTAAAACTCTTTAGAAAGTTGTTTTTGTTGGTTAAATTGCACTTTGGTCCTCATATTTCTCTAAAACTTTTCTGGAAGTTTATTTTTAAACCCCTGACCTTGTTTTAAAACTTTCCAGAAGCTTGTTTTCTTGGGTAAATTGCATTCTGACCCTCAGTCTCTACTGAAATTCTTCTAGATGCTTTTTCTACTGGGTAATTTGCAGTTTGGCCCATGTACTTCATTTATATTACTCTGATTGCCTATTTTCAGGGGTAAAATGACCATTTTTGCCCTGAAACTTCCTGGTTCATTTCTGAGACATTTTTCTTGCATTTTTACCCTGATTTTTTGTAGAATTGATTTAAATGCATGCTTTAGTGGTAAAATTGCATTCTGACCCCTCGAGAACTTCATTTTGCCTAGGGAGGCACATTTGACCACAAATTTCTTCGTAATTGCATAGAATGTGTCTTCCTATGTATTTATTATTGATTTGGACTTCCGAACTTTAGTTTTCCTCGAAATTTGGGCTTTTTGCACAAAACCCCCTGACTTCTCACATTTGCATTCGCACTTGCATTTTGCATGGCTTTTCTACATCTTTTTGCACAGATTTTCTCGTCTTTTTGTCCAGGCTTTGCGTATGTTTTCTTAGCTTGATTCTGGCTTGGTTTTCTCCCCATTTTCCAGATTTTCCTTGGTTTTCCGTGGTTTTCACTTGTTTTGGTTTTCCATCGCCCGAGGGCGTACAGTAAAAGGCTTCACAAAGCCGACATTGTCCCAAAATGAGGATTATTTTCTCGGATTTATCCCCAATTTCCGCTATTTTGCGAGACGCTTTCCTAGAATTTCACGATTTTCCTCATTGCCTAGGGGCGTACAGTAAAGCGGCATTAACAATGCCTACATTTGACCCTCAGATTAACTTTTTCCAGTGATTCCTTTTCTTTGCTTTGATTTGACATGTTTTCAGTCATTTTTCATGCATGAGCATATAGAATAAGCAAGTATACATTTAGCAGATCATTGACAGTAGGAAACCTAGAAAGATCGAGTTTTCTCGGGCATATGAGGGTGCCTAACCCCTTCCCCATGCATAACTAGAATTTTTACCCTTTCTCTAGCCAACATTCATTCCAGCATTATCCATTAGGCACGGATCACACATGCATCTTTGCATCTTGTTTGCTTTCTGCTTTTTTGTGTTTTTCTGGTTTTCCTCGTCTTTCCATTAAAAGATTAGGTGGTGACTCCTTTCCTTATCCTTTTGTCTTCCCTTGGTGTTTCCGGGTCTTCTCTTCTTCATCCGGATTCACCATTTTTGCCATGACCGTATCGGATCTCCTCGTGTGTTTCCACACACTGAGTAATAGGAGAGCCGTGCTAGGGTTCCACCGGCATGGTCACAAGAACTGGCGACTCCGCTGGGGATAACTAGATTCTCTAGCTTTCGTTCTGGTTTTCCTACTTGTCTTTGGTCTGTTTACATTATGCTTGCTTGCTTGTTCTGTTACTTGTATATATGTGACTGAACATGCCTTTTTTAGCCTTCTTTACACTATTGCTATGCCACTACACATGCACATGCCTTAATTCATACTTTGTTTGTCGATGCTTGCTTTTTAGTCACCTACTTGAGCACTACACCAGCACATGCCATGATCATGCCTTTTGTCTGACTTGTTTGGATGCCATGCTTGTGTGTTTTTTCCTTTTATTTGAATTTGCCACGATTAGGATAGTAGAGACATGTTTGTATCCCAATCTGGTTAAAATAAAACACACAAACTCAGACGAACAATTAATAAGGCATAACTAGAGACAAATGCTCACAATCCCCTCTAGCCTAATAAATGCAAGTAAAAGACACCAAAGCATATCGCATGTTTGATCATATAAGGCATGCATCTTCTCCTCTCGGTCTACCCACAGTTTGCGAAGGACAATCCTAGCAGCCCGTTCTATAGCTTTGGCGTAGGACGTGTTGCTAGTTTGTCCCCCCTTGTCCAGGGTCGTGTCGGTGCTAGTAGAGGGTACAACTCCATGTTACTGCAAGAGACGAGGCCACCAATGCACCACTCATTCACTGCTTGCTCTTTGGCCAGGATTTAGAGCGAGGACCTTACTTTTTGACCAGAGTAGAAAAACCCAAACCCATGAGTGCGTCCCAAATGGTTCACTCCATGTGGGACATGCATGGTGAGAGAGAGCATGTTAGTAGCATTCATGTGCATGTGTGCCATTCATGCCACCCTAACAAATAATTGCATAGCTAACTTGTCTTCTTCTTTTATTGTCTTGTCTTCACTTTTTTCACACTTTCTCTCTTTTCCACTAACACTTTAGGTTCTTTTCCTTTTGTCAGGATTTGAGTTCTTTGTGAGTTCCTAGGTCTGAGCCTGGGAGTTCCTTTCCGTGACCTCGTTCTTGAGGTGTTGTTCTCGACTGTCTCTTCCCAAGCTATTTGTCGATTCCGACAATAGCTCCTCATAGGCGTCGTCCTTTTATTTGCAATCGCAGCCCTGTCCTCACCCGTTCACGGTCCATCATGGCCCAGCAAGCTTCTGAGATCTCTGCATCAACTGCTTTGGAGGGGATTCCTATTTCTGCCCCTCCTCCCTCTTTTGCCCTGTCATCACTATTTCCTTCATCGCTCCATGGCAGCTTCTTCCCGGCACCTGGAGCTCCCTGCCCTCCGATTTCGAGACACTGGCAGACCTTCACTGGTCTGGAGCCCACTACGAAGGTAATCACTGTAACAACTTCTAGGGTATCTGATATGACAGTGCCCTGTCCTACTGTTGACCCTCATTCACTTGATGCTCAGTTCGCTGTGATTGTTTCTTCGATAGGGATCCAGCCTGCATCCTCCTTGAACTTCCAGCCCCATCTAACATCCCTATCGCTTACTGTTCTGACCCTCGGTACTACTACCGATGGTTCTACCACTATACAGTCTCAACAGCTTCTAGCCCTTGCTCAGAGGCTGCAGAACATGGCTTTCTCCTTGGATCCCACCTTGACTGCACCTCTCTGTCCTGTTCCTGAGGATCCTGTTTTGCCTGCTCAGGCCATTCATGTAGCACCAGTCATGCTACCACTGCAGCCGTTGCCACAACTTCCTGCTGTTTCGACGATGGGCTTAGCCACTCTGCTAGTAGCATCATATCCACAACATGTTCCTCCGACAACTGGTGGTCAGCCTCTTAGGCTGGTGGGAGTAAATCGGCCTACGAACTCGACCATACCTGTTCAGCTGCTGTTGCTCCCACACAAAACTACATGCACCGCATAGCATAACATTTCAGTACCTTTGCATTAGGTTCAGGCATCAGCATACACTCCACCACTGGCACACACACACGGGTATGCTGGTCATCACGCAACAGCACCAGGTGGAGAGATGATAGATCTGGAGGAGCACATGGGTGCTTTGGATACAACGTACATGGGACCCACCCCAGCTGCACACTCGATGTCAGCTGCAATGCCTAATGCACTTTGTGCTAGGATGACCGACCTGGAGAAGGCTCTCCGACAAGTGCAAGGCGGGGACAGCTAGTCTATCTCATTCCGGGACCCTTACTACTTTCCAAAGGCGGTACACTCACCGAACTTCCATATCCCGGAATTCGAGAAGTACAACGGGAAAGGCTGCTGATTTCGCATCTTAGGGCGTACTGTGGCGATCTCACTCAGCTCCAGGCTGACGAGCGACTTCTTATTCGCCTTTCCAGAAAAGTCTCACCGGTCCGACTCTAAATTGGTTCACATCACTGGATATGGCCGCCATCAAAACTTGGAACGATCTGAGTCAAGCTTTCCTAGAGCAGTACTCCTTTAATCTTGACTTGGTCCCAAAGCACAAGGACCTAGTCAAAACCAAGCAGAAGCCCCACGAGCCATTCGGGGAGTATGTCGGGCGCTGGCGAGCCCTCGCTTCACAAGTACGCGATAGACCCTCTGACGAGGAGTCTATTGAAATCATTACTCGAGGAGCGCAGTCGGCCACTGGGGCTCTGTTGAGCATTCAGTCCATCTCCACTTTCATGGCCCTAATTAAAGTTGGCACCCATATAGAAGGTTCACTCAATAGCGGAAGTTTTCTTGTGCTTGCAGCATTCGCCAAGCAGACGATGGCTACCGGCGGATCCAGTAATAATAACAATGGCAACAATGGATTTAACACTAGATTCGGCTAGAAGGAGTCCGCTAGGAATGTTGTAGCTTATGTAGGAGTTCCTGCTATGCCAGCGAATGTGGTGAATCCGCCAGCTCGAAATTAGGTCGTTTATTCACCTAGACCTAGAGCTCCACGTACTTCACAGATCACAACCACCGCTGAACCGGTCTACCAGCCAGCACCGGCAAGGCAAGGGCGCTACTCAGGACCCAAGCGACCTCCTCGCTCTGAGAGGGACTGCACTCCTCTGGTTGAGCCTTTGAGTGTCATTTTGCCTAAAGTAGTGTCACTGCTAAGGCTTCCGGAAATCCGCCCACCACCAAACCCACTTTCGCTGTGGTACAAGGCTGATTTATTCTGCAATTTCCATAGAACCGTCGGGCATTCTATAGACAACGGCTACACATTCTAGAATGCTATTAAGAATTTGATTGACCACAAGGCAATCATCATTAACACTCAGGAGGCAGAGCCTAGGCCCGTTGCACCGGCACCACACACAACTACATCCACATCAGACAATATAGTCAGCCAACCTTTGCCTGAGCATGCACTAGGAACTTCGGGGATGCATTCGCTTTCTTCAGATGAGGTCGAACCTTTTAATCCTTCTCGCCTCATCCATGATGTTTCTGAATCCCCTTCTTATCAGTTGAGTCAGTCTTTACTTGATACTGTCAATTCTGTTGTAAGCATGATTAAGTTGACTGCTTGACCAAGGCACGTAGCTGCTTGACCCACCATGCAATCCGCCCCACCAACAATCAGCCTGTTAGCCAGACCTAGGCATAACCTGGCCCACTAAGTACCATAGGCCACTCTACCAGCATCAACCCCCACAGAGTTAAGAGCCCGTGCTCCAATGGTCATCAACCTAACACAAGACACCCACCGCATGCCCTACAGTTACACCGTCGAAGTGTGCGCAGAGGTAACGCGGTCAGGAAGGGTGTACAAGGCCCTAGCCCAAGCAAACAAGACTAGCCAGGCTGTGGTCCCATCTACCCAAACAAGAACCCACATTCCTGGTCCAATCCCTGAGGAGACTACCACCAGAGCTAATCCTACTGCCAAAACTGATCCACCAGTAGCCGACATTACCGCCCAGCTGAAGAAAATTAAGGCATATATTTCCATCTGGGACCTTATCCACACCTCGGTTGAACAAAGGAAAGCATTCCTCCGAGTCTTCCAGGCCACCCATGTTTCCTTAAAATACAATCCACAGCCTTGGAAAGCATGGTGGGAATGATAACTGCGCCTGGGGTCATTTCCTTCTCCAGTTTTGAGCTTCCTTCGGCAGGGACAAATCAGAATCAACCCCTTTTCATTGCGGTGCAATACCAAAATTTCTGCATTCCTCTTACTCTAGTTGATAATGGTGCCAGTTTGAATGTCTGCACCTTGCAGACTGCGAGTCAGGTGGGCTTCAAATTGGAGGACATTACTTCGGTGGTGAAGGGAATGACGGCCTTCGATAACATGCACCATGATGCATTAGGGATTCTGACCTTTCCCTTAATCATTGGCCCTGCCCGTTTCGAGGTTGAGTTTTATGTTGTTGACCTCGAACCATCCTTCAATCTCCTACTTGGGTGCCCTTGGCTCCACAAGCATCAGGTCATCCCCTCAACCCTCCATCGCATGTTCAAATTCCGTTGGAACAATGACATCGTCGTTGTAGGCGAAAAACCTCGAAAAGGAGAAGGTTGAGGTGGTCTCTTTAGTGTCGCTCCATACTGTCCACTTTGACTCCAGACCCATTGATGTGCTCTACCGTGTCGATCGTTTTGAACCAGTCAATTTTTTTCCGATTCTCGAGTGTGCCAACCATTTGGTCGCTTCTGGCAATCCCTTTTCGATGGTCGAGAATCTGTGTTAGAGATGGTGGTACGAAAAAGGAGCACCTCTCGGGCGGAATGACCAAGGAATCGCAGAACCAATTGCCGCAAAGAGAAGACACAAGTTTGAAGGGCTGGGATATGAGCGCAAGCCACAAAACAGATGCGTAAGGCGTCGTAAGTTCCAAAAGCTCGTCATTCCTTGAGATTTAAACAATTTTGTCTGTGCGGGATTGTTGGATCCCAATCAGAGTTTTATGTTTGCAGAATCTGAGTCCAGTGAGCCGGTCAGTATGCCAGAATGGGTATGCATAGAGGACTACTACTCAGAAGGGGAAATTATGGACTTCGGAATGGGTTCAACATCATCCGTGGCCCTAGGGATAGCCATGCTAACATTGCCGCCTTCAGAGTCAGCAAAAGGTCTGTCTACCAATCCATTTGTAGTTTGGGATGCAGCAAGGGTAGAATCGGCAATAACAGCTTCAGAACAACAGCCAGTTTTGAGGGGATTACAGCCAGGGCAGCCAGAATTAGAACCTGAGGTGTTCAAGACTACCAACGTATACTATGTGGATTTTGCTTCCGATGAAGAGGAGGGAGATGCTGTGGTAGCTCAGGTGGATAAAATGCTCAGTGATCTGGAGGTTCTATTTCAAGAGCAGTTATCGATACTGGCTGAAGATGCGCAAGATGAACTGAGGCACAAGAAAGGGAAGGCGGTAATGATCAAGGAAACAGAGGAACAAGCAATTGCACCAGGTCAGTCTGCAATCATGACCCTTGAGGAGAACAAATCTTTAGACACTAGACTAGATGAGTTTATCTCCAATCAGCCGGGAGGCGAGTCTAGGTGGTATTACCAGACTTGGCCCCATTTAAGCAGTGGGGTCCCAAAAAAAAAGATCCTGAGTTAGGCTCAAGAAGGAACCCATGCGGCAGCACTCACATCAGTCAGACAAAGGACAGCTACCCACCTGCTACACATGCTGTACGAAGACAGCATGATATTGAAAACTTTTGTTTACCAGAAGTAAAACAGTTAGACGCAAGTTCAGGAATAACAGAGCCAGAAATAATAAGGGGTGCATACAGGAAAACTAGGGTTACAGTGACCATTTTGAAACACCATCAGAGGCTGTCATCCTTGAAAACATGAATTGCATCGAGAAATCGGAGCCAGTTAACTCTTGCTACTTGAAAAAGTACTATCAATGAGCATAAACAGCGTGTCCTCACTCTGCGACACCAACACTTTCCTCAATGCATGCATTCATGTTATTCCTACATCCATGTAGCTCTGCATCGCAACACACTAATTCTCATGCAGAATATGCATATATAGGGTGTAGTTTGCTTACATCAACAAATGCATGGATCTTAGCCCTATGATGATAGGCAGAATAAGCTTGCCAATGTGGGGAATGTGCAGCACCTCCTCAGGAAGATACTATTTAGGAACCTAGAGAGTGAGAGAGCCACCTTTCACTATGGATTGGGCGAAGTATCCAAGCTCTTCTTGGACCCTACACCTCCAAGAGGGAGACAAAATGTTAGGGGTGAGAATAAGAGCGTGAGAAATGAAAATAAAAAAATAAAATATCTGTGAAAGGGCATAAAAGAATAAGAAGGCAGAAGTCGCAGATAACAGTCGACCCAAAAGAGAGAGGCATGGCGGGTAGCCCTGTCCCTCTAGTTTATCTTGGAGAGGAGTCAGAGTGAGTACCTGGGAGACGTGTTCCAAAAGGGCCTAGCCAACCCTTTAAACAAGCAGCAGCTCCCCACCATAGACTAGGTACCTATTACCTCCTAGCCAGGGATAGGGTGAGCCCACACGCCTACGAGGGAGAGAATAAATATTAATTAAAATAAAAAGCAGGGGTATGGTCCAGTGGGATTTGGAATGGAACCCAAAATACAGTGACCCATTTCCAGAGAGCCACCCAACAACTAGGTGCTTGGATAGAGTCTCATGAGGTCTGGAGTTGCCATTCCTTTGTACTTGGCAATAGGCATCCCAACGCTGAGGGCACCAATAAGATCCAGTAAATCATTTAGCATGCATGCATTTATTCTTGTAAACATCATCCTAATAAACGTCGCAGAGTGTCACTTGGCTCTCTTGCCTTGAATGCGACAACGTCTTTCAATTCAAGAGAATCAAGAGGACATCACCTAAATTAGGGGCATGTAAGCTGCTCTGATTGGTTTGGGACCACTTATGACAACCAGGGGCAAATCAACTGTCCTATGGTTGGCCACACTAAGCCAGTACTTGACCAAGGGCATGAAAGCTGCTCAGATTGGTTAAGAGTCTTCTGTGTCAGCCAAGGGCATGTCAGCTGTCCAATTGTTAGACACTTTGATCCGTGTTAGCCAAGGGCATGTCAGCTATCCTATGGTTAGACGCTTTGATCCAGTTCGACAAGGGGCATGTCAGCTGCTCTTTGGTCAGAGGTCACATACAAAGGCCAGTTATGGCGAAATTGAAACAGAGACTTCAACCTGGGGCATGTCAGCTGCTCTTTGGTCAAAAGTCACATACAGAACATCAACTAACAATGTAACCGAACTAGAGCCTTCAACCAAGGGCATGTCAGCTGTCCTATGGTCACACACTCTGGGCCAATGCTCCACAAGGGGCATGTCAGCTGTCCTATGGTTGGCCACACTGAGCCAGTACTTGACCTGGGGCATGAAAGCTGCTCAGATTGGTTAAGAGTCTTTTGTGTCAACCAAGGGGCATGTCAGCTGTCCTATGGTTAGACACTTTGATCCGTGTTAGCCAAGGGCATGTCAGCTATCCTATGGTTAGACGCTTTGATCCATTTCGACAAGGGGCATGTCAGCTGCTCTTTGGTCAGAGGTCACATACAAAGGACTAGTTGTGGTGAAATTGAACCAAAGACTTCGACTAGGGGCATGTCAACTGCTCTTTGGTCATATGTCACATACAAAGGCCAATTATGGCGAAATTGAACCAGAGACTTCAACCAGGGCATGTCAGCTGCTCTTTGGTCAAAAGTCATGTACAAAACATCAACTTACAATGTAACTGAACTAGAGCTTTCGACCAAGGGCATGCCAGCTGTCCTATGGTCACACACTCTGGGCCAATGCTTGACCAGGGGCATGTCAGCTGCTCTATAGTTCGAAGCTCCCCAGTGATCGACCGGAGGGCGTAGTCAAATGATCCCAGTTCCCCAAGCCTGCTATCTGTATCTCACTGCTTGGTTAGAGCCAGTTGGCAACTGGGACCTTCTCTTTGGCTTGTGCACAATATTTGGTCTTTTCAGCTCCTTTAGCTACAGTCTTCAGTTCTGGGTCAATCCCTCTGTTACTATTTCAGCTTTTATCTGCCTGCCTTGATTCTGCTAAGTGTTGTTGAACTAGCAAAGTGGAAATCTTGTGCTGAAGAATAATGTTTCGAAATGTTTACAGGAGATCGTCTACGCCTTCAGAAGAGTCTCGAGCCAGGAAAGCCGAGGTGCCTTACAAATCATGGGATACCCCACAATGGTTGTGCCCACACAGTGCTCGGATGTTCTCCAAGCTTGGATCAAACAGTTAACTGAAAGTGACCGCAACAAGCTGCGGATTTGGGGAATCTCTACAAAGCTTCTGGACATCGCAAAAGTGGAGGTTTCCCGATACTTTCTGTGTACGGCTGCACGATTCTAGAAGCCGGATCATCACATGTTCCGCTTTGGCAGAATCGAGCTGACCCCTACTCTAGAAGAGGTACACAGAATCTGTTGCTTGCAGAGATTCCTGGGACCCATAGTGTTCATGCGGCGTGATGGGTATTCCTCAGTGTTGAACGAGCTTACAGGACTACCGACCAGTGAATGTGGGCGCTAGCTCATTTGTACCGACAGACTGTCTCGTATGTTGAAGTTGGCTTACTTTGACAAAGTAGCTGGAATGCGTGCCTCTCTAGGTGATGAGCTGTGGTTGAAAGGCTTTGTTGTCCGCTTCTTGGGAGAGTTAATCTTCAGCCAATGTTGGATGATTGTAAGCATCGAAGTTGCTGATATTGCCTTGGCAGTTGTCACCCAGCAGATAGATTTGGCTCCAATCATCTTGGCAGAAATTTATCGGGCGCTAGACTGTTCATTGCGGTGCTGCCAACACTTCTACAGCTGTGGAGCTTTTGTACAAGTATGGATGGCTGCACATCTAGGTGTAGCAGTCTTGCGCCCACAACGATTAGCCTTTGAATCCTACTGCCAAAGCGGCCACGTGCGCACGCTCATTTCAGTTTAGAAGAAGAATGAGCGATTACAAAGCCTGATAGAATGGAAGATCATATGTTGCATTATTCCATCAGCTTCTTGTAACTTTGAAGCATTCTTCAATACAACAGACATACGGCTTATCGTCCTGCTGGGGTTGACTGGTGGAGTGGAGTACCACCCAATCCGTGTGATGTGGCAGTTCGGTTACCAGTAGGATTCTCTGGCTTAGGGGCAGATGCCAGCACGATTCAAAGAATACCCCCTGAGCTCCTACACTCTGACTAGGAAGCTATCTCGCCTACTTAGTGGCTCCATATGGTCAAAAGATCTTGCAATCGTAGAGGGGAAGAGTTGCACAACAGACTACGAAGCCAAAGTCGAAGAGACCTGACCATTCTGCAGTGCCGCCCCTAGCTGGATGCTCTTCACCAAAGCCTTGGGCTCCAAAAGACCTAGAGATGAAGAGGGTTCTTAAAGTTCAAATCATGTTACACTATTTCTTACAAGTTGCAGTACATGTAAACACCCATTTGACTTTGATAATAAAACACAGCAAAACATCTCTAGCCAGTCTGTTGATCGATCAAGGTTGATGCGGAATGGACATCGCCACTTTGACAGCATGTGCACGATTGGTGCAAGGCTCTCCTCTCCTCTGCCTGTCGGCTTGGCACTGGGGCCACCTTGATAATAATTGAGTATCTCGTTTTTTCTCTGTCTGGACAGAGGAAGTTTTGCAACTTCCAGGCAAGATAAGGCATTCTCCCGCCTGTAAGATCCTATCTGGACGGATGGGATCGGGTCCTATCCGAACGGATGGGATCGAGGCATTCTCTCTCGCCTTCGGTTCCTATCCGGACAGATGGGATCGAGGCATCTCCTTCGCCTTCGAGTTCTTATCTGGACGGACGGGATCGAGGCATTTCCCTCGCCTTCGAGTTCCTATCTGGACGGATGGGATCGAGGCATTTCTCTCGCCTTCGAGTTCCTATCCAGACAGATGGGATTGAGGCATTTCCCTCCCCTTCGAGTTCCTATCCGGACGGATGGGATCGAGGCATTCTCTCTCGCCTTTGGTTCCTATCCGGACGGATGGGATCATGGCATTTCCCTCGCCTTCGAGTTCCTATCTGGACGGATGGGATCGAGGCATTCTCTCTCGCCTTCGGTTCCTATTCGGACGGATGGGATCGAGGCATTTCCTTCGCCTCCGAGTTTCCTATCCGAACAGATGGGATCGAGGCATTCTCTCTCGCCTTCGGTTCCTATCCAGATGGATGGGATCAAGGCATTCCCCTCGGCTTTGAGTTCCTATCTAGACGGATGGGATTGAGGCATTCTCCTTCGCCTTCGAGTTTCCTATCCGAACAGATGGGATCAAGGCATTCTCTCTTGCCTTCGGTTCCTATCCGGACGGATGGGATCGAGGCATTTTCCCTCGCCTTCGAGTTCCAATCTGGCTGGATGGGATCGAGGCATTTTCCCTTGCCTTCGAGTTCCTATCCGAATGGATGGGATCGAGGCATTTCTCTCTCGCCTTCGGTTCCTATCCAGATGGATGGGATCAAGGCATCTCCATCGCCTTCGAGTTCCAATCTGGACGGATGGGATGAAGGCATTTTCCCTTGCTTTCAAGTTCCTATCCGGACAGATGGGATCAAGGCATTTCCCTCGCCTTCGAGCTCCTATTGGGAAAGACAGGATCGAGGCATTTCCTTCGCCTTCGAGTTCCCATCTGGACAGACGGGATCGAGGCATTTCCTTCACCTTCGAGTTCCTAGCCGGACGAATGGGATCAAGGCATTTCCCATGCTTTCGACTTCCTATCCGGACGGATGGGATCGAGGCATTCCCCTCGCCTTTGAGTTCCCATCCAGACGGATGGGATCAAGGCATTTCCCTCGCCTTTGAGTTCCTATCTGGACAGATGGGATCGAGGCATTCCCTCGCCTTCGAGTTCCTATCCGGACGGATGGGATTAAGGCATTTTCCTTCGCCTTCGAGTCCTATCTGGACAGACGGGATCGAGGCATTTTCCTTCGCCTTCGAGTTCCTATCTGGACGGACGAGATTGAGGCATTTCCTTCACCTTCGAGTTCCTATCTGAACGGACGGGATCGAGGCATTTCCTTCATCTTCGAGTTCCCATCCGAACGGATGGGATCAAGGCATTTCCCTCGCCTTCAAGTTCCTATCCAGATAGATGGGATCGAGGCATTCCCCTCGCCTTCGAGTTCCTATCCAGACGGATGGGATCGAGGCATTTTCCCTCGCCTTCGATTCCTATCTGGATGGATGGGACCGAGGCATTTTCCCTCACCTTCGGTTCCGATCCGGACGGATGGGATCGAGGCATCTCCCTTGCCTTCGAGTTCTTATCCGAATGGATGGGATCGAGGCATTCCCCTCGCCTTCGAGTTCCTATCCGGACGGATGGGATCGAGGCATTTCTCTCGCCTTAGGTTCCTATCCAGACGGATGGGATCGAGGCATTCTCTCTCGCCGTCAGTTCCTATCCGGATGGATGGGATCGAGGCATTCTCTCTCGCCTTCAGTTCCTATCCGGACGGATGGGATCGAGGCATTCCCCTCGCCTTCGAGTTCCTATCCAGACGGATGGGATCGAGGCATTCCCCTCGCCTTCGAGTTCCTATCCGGACGGATGGGATCGAGGCATTCTCTCTCGCCTTCAGTTCCTATCCAGATGGATGGGATCGAGGCATTCCCCTTGACTTCGAGTTCCTATCCGGACGAATGGGATCAAGGCATTTTCTCTCTTCTTCGGATCCTATCCAGACGGATGGGATCGAGTATTCTCTCTCGCCTTCGGTTCCTATCCTGACGGATGGGATTTGGTCCTATCCGAACGGATGGGATTAAAACATTTTCCTGGCCTTTGTGGTCCTATATGGACGGATGGGATCGAGGCATTTTCCTCGCCTTTGCGGTCCTATCCGGACGGATGGGATCGGGTCCTATCCGGACGGATGGGATTGAGGCTTTTTTTCCTCGCTTGTGTGGTCCTATCCGGATGGATGGAATCAAGGCACCCTCTCCCGCCTTTGGGTTCTATTCGGATGGATGGAATCCAGGACTCCCCTTTTCTCCTGTCTGGACTATTGGGTGTAGTCTAGATGTTCCCTTACCCGGTTCGGTCCGTCTGGACAAACCTCTGTGTCCCTCTGTTGTTTTGAGTGCTGCTCCGAATGGGCGGTATCAAAGCAACGTTGTTTCTTCCTTCTGGGCTGGTTGCCCGAACTACTCGGATGACTTCCATGACCAGTTGCTTCCCAGTCGGCAGGCACTGTGAGTCTTGTTTGGCACTTTTCCTTACAAGTGCGATAACCAGTCATGTCTCTTAGGAGTTGATTGGTCGTCAGCTTGTCATTGCTTTGTGTTTGTTCATGTGTTTGGCCTCGGCTGTAGCGGCAGGACCTCTGGTGCAGACCTCTAATATGTTCTCCGGCTAGTGGCTGATTGCCGGTGGATAACTCTTGCTAATGGTTTCACGTGGGGTGTCTTTGTCAACCTTGAGCATAGGTCTCTGTTCTACTCGTCCTCCGACCTCGCTCAGGGAGGTACATCTGTAGACACCCCAATTTTCTGATTTTTTAGGATGGAGATGTGGTGGCTGAGCTCTAACCCTCATTAGGCCCATTTGATTCATGGAAGCCCACTTGGGCCCATGAATGCCCACATGGGCCCATTACACCCTAATTGAGCTTACTTGGGCCCACAAGACTTGTTTAGGTCCATTTAGCCTTTCTTGGGCCCATTCAATTCATTTGGGCCCATTTAGCCCCATTTGGGCCCATGGGGGCCCACAAGGCCCACATAGGTCCATTAGGCCCAATTAAGCCTAAATTGTGCCCGAAACCCATGAAGTCCCACAATAGCTCAACCAACTTACTTCTCTTTACTTTCCAACCCAAAACCCCATTTTCTCCTATTTGACTCTTTTTTTCTCACCAAAATCAAACCTATTTCTCTTATTTTTTCTCTCCCAACTTCATTTATCAATGTTTACTTACCAAAACATACAAATATTTCACCCAACTGAATCCATCTTCCTCCCCTCAATTCCACACGATTTTAGCCTTCTTCCTTGACTTCACCCAGATCCCACGAGCCTGCTTCAACCCAACCCGCACCCCACTGAGCCAGCAACTTCCAAGGCAGCTCAACCATTGGATCAGCCATCGCTGGAAGCACTAGATCGCCGTTCATCTTGTCGGGGACCAAGGGGGGACAAGAGGGAGCAGTAGGGGGACAACGGTTACCAATGTGGTTAGTCTGTTATGCTTTTGCAGGTTCAGTTAGTGGAATTAGAGGGTTGGTTGTGGTTTCTGTTACGCGGAGGTGCCTCCAATCGGAATGGGTCGTTGGATTTCTGTTTGCCTATAAAAGGAGGTAGAGGCAGTGAATTGGACACAGACTGACCGCACGAGAGAAAGCTGAGAGCAAGGGAGAGAGGAGCAGAGTGCCAGAGCCATCGCAGAGAGGAGCGACAACCATTTCTAGAGCTCCGGCGAGGTAAAGAGTTTCTCTAGGTCAGGTTTGCTACCTCTGCTCCTTCCTGGTCTTTGATTTTGATCCTCCAAACCTCCTCCTCTCTTCCTGGAGCGTTTCCAAGGGATCCAGGGTGATCCCTTCGCCAACGGAGCTCCGCCGTGCCCCGCCGTCGCCACTCTCCGACGACAGAGATGGGGGGGCAATCTAGAGTGTCTCCTAGACCCCCAAGCCCTCTCTCCTCCTCCTTTGGTCTCCTACCAATCTCTCCGCCTCTCAGATCTCCACTCCACTGTCTCCAACCAGTCAGCACGGCGGCTGTCAGAAGAACACACCAATCCTGCCGTCGCTGGAGAAGACGACCATCTCAGAGATGGACTACATGTCTCTGGCCTTCCCACGCTACTCCGTGCCTCCAGGATCACTCCACCACCTCTCGCGATCACTTCAGAGCCCCTAGAATCACGCCACTGCCACTGGAGCATTGCAGGAATGTCGTTCACAGGAGGAGGCCACGACGGCGACAAGCGGACCACCTCCTTGCTCCATTAGCCTCCACTTCGCTCTAGAAAATGCGAGGAAGCCCCCCGAAGCCTCTAGAAGCCCTAGATTACCGCGCCGCAGCCCCGACAGACCTCCTTCTTCTCCGATGCCGTCGCCGGAGCACCTCGATGGTGAGGTAGGTGGGAGGCCCGCTCCCACCGTTGGCTACTCGATCCACTCCGATGGATCATCTTCCCTCACCTTCTTCTTGCCTCCCATGAAGTCTGATCTAAGATCAGACCACGGGAAGGCCTTGTTTGCCCCCTCCGGCGGTCATCGGCGGCAAGCTTCCTCGCCGGCGACCGTCGTTTCTTTTTTTCATTTAAAAAACGATTTAAAAAACTTTTATTTTAATAAACTTCTGAAACTTTATTTTCCTTGCATTTACGTCCTTTTTGTATTACACTTAAATCCTTCAGTTATTTTTCTTAAATCTTTCGAATAAAGTTTTAACTGAAATTATTACATGTTTTACCCTAAAGTTTTAAAATAATGTTTTCTAAGTTTAAAACTTCAATAAAAGCCCTCCAGTTCTTTTAAAATACTTTTTGCTTTAGACAAATTGCTTAGAGGCCCCTAATCTTTCTTAAATTCTTTCTGGAAGTTCATTTTTCTGGTTAATTTGCATTTAAGCCCCTGCATTCTTCTAAAACTCTCTGGAAAGTTGTTTTTGTTGGTTAAATTGCACTTTTGTCCTCATATTACTCTGAAACATTTCTAGAAGTTTATTTTTACTGGGAAAATTGCATTTAAACCCCTGACCTTGTTTTAAAGCTTTCCTGAAGCTTGTTTTCTTGGGTAAATTGCATTCTGACCCTCAGTCTCTACTGAAATTCTTTTGGATGCTTTTTTCTGCTAGGCAATTTGCACTTTAGCGCCTGTACTTCATTTATATTACTCTGATTGCCTGCTTTCAAGGGTAAAATGACCATTTTGCCCCTGAAACTTCTTGGATCATTTCTGAGACATTTTTCTTGCATTTTTACCTTGCTTTTTTGCAGAATTGATTTAAATGTATGCTTTAGTGGTAAAATTGCATTCTGACCCCTCAAGAACTTCATTTTGCCTAGGGAGGCACATTTGACCCCAAATTTCTTCATAATTGCATAGAATGTGTCTTCCTATGTATTTCTTATTGATTTGGGCTTCTGAACTTCAGTTTTCCTCGGAATTTGGGCTTTTTGCACAAAACTCCCTAGACTTCTCACATTTGTATTCGCAGTTGCATTTTGTATGGCTTTTCTACATCTTTTTGCATAGATTTTCTCATCTTTTCGTCCCGACTTTGCGTATGTTTTCCTAGCTTGATTCCGGTTTGGTTTTCTCCCCGTTTTCTGGATTTTCCTCGGTTTTCCGTGGTTTTCACTTGTTTTGGTTTTCCATCGCGCGAGGTCGTACAGTAAAAGGCTTCACAAAGCCGACATTGTCCCGAAATGAGGATTATTTTCCCCTTTTTGATTTTCTCGGATTTATCCCCAATTTCCGCTGTTTTGCGAGACACTTTCCAAGAATTTCACGATTTTCCTCATTGCCCAGGGGTGTACAATAAAGCGGCATTAACAATGCCTACATTTGACCCTCGGATTAACTTTTTCCCTTGATTCCTTTTCTTTGCTTTGATTTGGCTTGTTTTCAGTCATCTTTCATGCATGAGCATATAGAATAAGCAAGCATACATTTAGTAGACCATTGACATTAGGAAACCTAGAAAGACCGAGTTTTCTCGAGCGTATAGGGGTGCCTAATCCTTTCCCCATGTGCAACCAAAATCCTTACCCTTTCTCTGGCCCACATTCATTCCAGCATTATCCATTAGGCACGGATCACACATGCATCTTTGCATCTTGTTTGCTTTCTACTTTTTTGTGTTTTTCTAGTTTTCCTCGTCTTTCCATTAAAAGACTAGGTGGCGACTCCTTATCCTTTTGTCTTCCCTTGGTGTTTTTGGGTCTTCTCTTCTTATTCCGGATTCACCATTTTCGCCGTGACCGTATCGGATCTCCTCGTGTTTCCGCACACTGAGTAGTAGGAGAGCCGCGCTAGGGTTCCACCGGCATGGTCACAACATCTATACTAGACTGACTGATGCAAAGGGTGGAAGCACTAACATTGTTGCTACTTTATTCTGTGATGAAGTAGGTGGAGTGGTTAGTTTGGTGGAACTGAGTGACTAATCCACCGTCAAGCCAGATTGTTGTGAGGGAACTGTTAATGCCATGAGTAGATCGGCAAACTACACTACTGAGATCTATAGTGCTATTGTAGTTGTGGTGACGGCTGATGCAATGATCAGAGAGACTGCACAAGGAACTAACATCATTACTGTGCCTACTTTATCTATTGCCACTGTGATGAGAGAGGGTAGTGCTAGAAGTACTGATCCAAGCAATGCTGGCCACTACTACTGCCCACTGCTACTCAAGTCTTTACCATATGAACATTAGGGTCTCTCATCTGAATAGTAATCCTCTATGCACACCCATTCTTCTGAATTTTGTAGGGCTTCTTACTACTATGTTGTATCCAGTGAGGTGGAGCTGTGGTTGGAGTCGAGGATCCCTACACTGAAGAAGTTAGTCATAACGGAAGGAATGGGGAGCTTCTTCATCTTCAACGGGTGGTTGGACACCTACTTTTCATATTCGAGGCCTTTGCAATCCCTACACTCTACAGCAACGATTGGCTCAACAATCCCCTATTTGTTCTACCTGAGGGGCGTCCCTTTCTTATATCCCCACTTATGGCAAAGATTCTCAACTATTAAGAAGGGATTGTTACGAACAGGTGAGTAGAAGCCACGCTTAAAGTCATGGATGAAGTTAACTGGCAAAAACCGATTAACATGAAATAGCACATCAAAAGGCTTGGACTCAAATTGGATAGTCTGGAGAGCAATAGAAGATACAGAGTAGACCCTTTCTTTCTCAAAGTTTTCGGCCATGACAGTAACAACGCTATCGTTCCACCAAACTTAATCATGCGATGAAGGATTGAAGGAATAACTTGACGCTTGTGCAGCTAAGGGTGCCCAAGCAAGAGGTTGAAAGAGGGCTCATGATCCATAATGTAGAATTCTATGCTGAACTCAATCGAACCAATCATGAGGGGGATGACCAAGAGACCTAGTGCACCGTGAAACGTGTTATCAAACGATGTCATTCCCTTGACTACTGACGTGACATCTTGGGTTTTTAATCCAAGCTTACTTGCACCGTTGTCAACCAGGGTGAGGGGGATGCAGAAGTTCTAATACTGCGTAGAGACAAACAATGGCTGGTTGTGGTTGGCCCCCAATGGTGGTAATTCTTCTGTAAAGAAAGAAATGATTTGAGATGTGGCAATCATTCCCATCGTGGATTCAAGGGTTGCTGGGTCAATAGTCTGGGAAACATGTGCAACCTAGAAGACACAAAGGAATGCCTCCCTGTGCTCAACTGAAGTGTGGATATGGTCCCAGTAGAAATGTCTGCTTTGACCTTCTTCAGTTGTGCGGTGATATCAGTTGTGGGCTTACTGGTGGTTATTGCGGCAGTAGGTTTAGGTGGAACTTCTTCGACAACAAGGGAGGGGATGGGGTTTTCAGGCTGTGGTGGAGGAAGGGTTGGTTTCTTGGGTGGTGGAGTTGGGGCCATGTACACCCAGCCTGATCACGTGACCTCTGCACACATTTCTATGACCTAGTCATAGGGCACACGAGGGGTGTCCCAGGTCATATTGTTAACCATGGGTGCTCGGGTAGCCAACTCCAACTAGGCAATTGGTAGGCTTACTACGGTGGTTGCTAAGGAATGCTGTGGTTGGGAAAGCTCTGACAATGGATTAGCTAGCAAGCAAATTGGGGTGGTCGGTGAAGATGCATGGTGGTAATTGCTGCCACACACTCTGGCTTGGCGGTAAGCTGGATCATGTTTATTGTGGACTTCAAGCCCTAGAGGAATGAACAATACAAAGAGTGGGGAAAGGGAGTGGAAAAATCCTAGATCAGATTAGAAGGGTTCGATGTTGACATGCCAGACCCGACAGGAAAATGGGAATGAACCCCTGAATTCCTCTGGTGCGCCCAGATTAGCATATTCTAGCAGGGCTGGCTGACAATACTAGGCTAGGGTGGTGCTTGTGCTGGTGTTGGAATAGGTGTAGACCATGCCACTTGTGTGTTGATGATGATGACCTTGTGGTCAATCATGCCCTAGATGGTGTTCCGTAGAGTGAAGCAACTATTTGTAAAGTGTCCCACGACTCCATGGAAGTTGCAGAAAATACCCACTTTGTACCACTTGGAAGAGGGTTCAGCAGTTGATGGATCTCTGTGAACCTAAGAAGCGACTATACCTTAGGCAGGACAACACTAAGGTGCTCGACCAAAGGGGTATACTCCCACTCTAGGTGTCGTGGGCGTCCTTGACCATGGTGCAATCCATGCCTTGCCGGTGCAACGGGGTACATTGGCTCAACGGTGGTGGTGATGTGAGGAGTCTGTGGTGTCCTATGTGTGGGTGCGTAAACTAGCTGATGCTAAGCTAGCGGGATCACTACATTTGTAGGCGCAGTGGGGGATCCTACACATGCAATAGCGGTCATGTTGAAGTTGTTGCTCGTGTCGTTATTGTTTTTACTATTGCTACTGGTGTTGACATTATGGTTGGGGGTGGTCGCTTGCTTGGTGAATGCGGTGAGTGCCAGGATGCTACCACTACACAATGAACTTTCGACACGAGTGCCAACCCAGATCAAGGATGCAAAGGTGGTGATAGGTTGAATGCTCAGTAGAGCTCCAATGGCTGGTTGTATTCAACAGATGACCATCTCGATGGACTCCTTGTCAAAGGGTCTATCGTGGACCTATGAAGTAAGAGTGCATTAGTGCCCGACATACTCTCCAAATGGCTCGTGGGACTTTTGCTTGGTGGTGGCCAAGTCCTCGCACTTAGGGACTAGGTCAAGGTTGAAAGAATACTGCTCCAGAAATGCTTGGCTGAGGCCCTTACAAGTCTTGATCGACGCCATGTTCAAGGAAGTGAACCACTTCAGGGTAGGACTGGTCAAACTCTTCTGGAAAAGACAAATCAAGAGTCCCTTATCAACTTGAAGCTATGCATGGTATCCGCAGTATGCTTTCAAATGTGAGATCAGGCAGCCTTTACCATTAAACTTTTTGAAGTTTAGGACTTGGAAGTTTAATGGGAGAGTTGCCTTTGGAAAGTAATAGAGGTCCCGAAACTAGTAAGATTGGCAATTGCTGCCTTGCACTTGGCGAAGTGCTCTTTCCAGATCACTCATCCTTGTTAGGAGAGCATCTGAGTAGCTGTAGGCAAAACTAGTGTAGCTAGGGTGGTCCCTATGTATGCCATCTGGGTCGCACTTAGGTGCTCCTCTAGATCCATCATCATGCCACCTTGTGTCATAGCATGATAGTCAATATACCCATGCTATGGTGTGTTGTGCTATGTCAGGAATGCAAGGATTGGTATCTGATGCACAGGGCAGGGGGTAGCAATATGCAGTGTAAGGTGAGGTGCAGTGTGGGGGAGCAATAGCTCCAACATTGGCATGGGTCCAAGCAACAGGCCATGATAGTGTTGAGCTCTAGTCAGACCTAGAGGCTGACTACTAGGTGGCGAGTAAAATGTTGTTGTAGACACCCTAGTTTCTGGCCAACGTTGGCAAATGGACCTGGCAGAGAGTACAACTAGATGGCAGACCCGAACCTACCCCAATTCCTTAACCAAGCCTTTAAGCCTAAACCAACCCAAAACCTCAAATTAACTTTAAATCCACTCATCCAACTAGCCCAACACCTAAAATCCGACCTGTATGCCCTGGCCCAATGACATACGTGGCCCGATAGCCCGGCCCGAGCGCGCGTCAGGGCTAGGGCAGTCTAGTTGGCACTGCCTGACTTGTTGCTTTCGTCGTACAACCTCGTACCTCGTACGAGCGATGTTGTGCACGAAGCCTCGACATGTCTCTTGGCGTGCCTAACACCTCTAGTGCTTTCCCACACCCTATCTCCACCACCACCCTACACCGCTCCCGTCATCACACAAAGCCTGCAATGGTCTAGCGAGCCACTCCTTGCAACCATGCCTTGTCAACCCTACCATCGCTGTCCCACTCCACCTACCACTCCATAGGATCGACCAAAACCCCCGAACCGCTCCAAAGAAGGGAACACCAAGCATTAATGCGAGAAGAGAGCGGAGGGAATCCAAAGAGAGTTTCGCCAGAGAAGACTTGAACCCAACACCCCAAACCACGAGAGGCCACATTCTTCCACCTCTAACGAACATCTCGGGCTCCCCCTTGGTGTCCCCAACCATCTCTGGACTTCCCCGAGCCATTCCAGTCTGCCTCTAGCCCTGTGGCCACCGTCTAGCCTCTCGCCAGAGTTCGCCGCCTACTAACGCTGACGACGCTCCTCGACCGTCCATAGGTACAACACCTTCTCCAGGACCACTATAGGAATAGAAGGTGTAGACACCCCAATTTTCTGATTTTGCAGGATAGGGGTGTGGTGGCTGACCTCTGACCTAACCAAGGCCATTTAATTCATGGAGACCCAATTGCCCCCATGAAGGCCCACTTAGGCCCATTAAGGCCAATGAAGCCCATGGAGCCCACAATAAGCTCAGCCCACATCTTCTTCTTCTCTCCTAAATCAACACTTCATTTTTCCCTCTTCATTTTCCAAAGTATTTTCAAAGAAAAATTCACCCACTAATTGAACCCATTCTTCACCAAACCTCACGAAATCAACCTGAATCCACCTCCTTATTGAGCTCGTCATCTCATCGTCGATCCAGCTAGCAAGTCAGAGCTCCCTCAGCCGTCGGATGGCTCGTCGGAGAAGCCAGGATCACCGTCCATCTCTATCAGCGAGCAAGGGAACCGAGCGGAGAGCGTGGGGGACAGCCATTGGCTGTCTGTTGATTTGGCATAACGGCGGTCGAAGTTTGTTTCTATTCTGTTAGGTGTCGCGCGCTTGGTCGGAGCCAATCAGATGGGTTTCTGACGATCTATAAAATGAGGAGAAAAGCTTACGACAGAGACCACCACAGACCCAGGAGAGCACTTGAGAGTTGAGAATTAAGATCGACGAAGAGAAGAGCAGAGCCAGAGCCATCACGGAGGATGAGACCAATCGCTTCAGCGCTCCGGCGAGCCACCTCCGTTCAGGTATACCCACTAACTTCCATTTTTTGCTTTTGAATTGTAGTCCTCCGGGCCTCCTCCTCTCTTCCTGGAGCGGTTCCAAGGGATCTAGAGCGATCCCTTGGCCTTCGGCACTCCGTCGTGCCCTGCCGTCGCCAAACTCCTGCGACAGAGGTGGGGGGAGACAATCCAGGAGGTCTCCTGGACCCCCGAGTCCTCGTTCCTTCTCCTCTGGTCCTTCCGGAGCTCGCCCGCTCCTCGCATTGCCACTCCGCCACTCTAGAAGCTCGCACCGCGCCCCATGGAGAATCGCCTGGATCCTGCTGTCGCCGGAGAAGACGACCGTTCTGGCGGAAGACCGCAAGCCTCCCGTTGCTCCACGCCCCTTCGACAGTCCAGGAAGCTTCCGCCATGTCTCGCAAGCACCCCGGAGTCCTCAGGATCGCGCCTCGACCGCTGCATCGTCCCAGTAACGCCGCTCGCTGGAGGGAGTCGTGGCGACGACGGCCACTCTGAAGTCCTCAGGATCGCGCCTCGACCGCTGCATCGTCCCAGCAACGCTGCTCGCCGGAGGGTGTCGTGGCGACGACGGCCAAACCACCACCTCATGCCGTCAACCATCCCCTCGCTCCAGAAGGGTCCCCGCAACATCCCACAGCCTCCAGGAGCCCTAGACCGCCGCCCATCCGCTTCTGAAGGTCTCCTCCTTCCTCAGTGTCGTCGTCGGAGTCCCGCGACGGCGAAGGAGGTGGGGAGGCTTCTCCCACCGTCCGATCACGCATCGGCTCCGGCGGATCTTCCCCCCTCTTCCCCTCCTTGCTTCCTATGGGCGGCGGAGCTCCGCTGTCGGCGCTATCGTTGCTTTTTTTATTTCTTTTAAAAACGTTTTTGAATAAAATCTGGAGTTTATGTTTTTCTTGCAAATAGGTCCTTCTAGAATTACTTTTTGGTCCTTTTATTACATCTAGGTCCTTCCATCATTTTTCTAAAATGTTTTGAATAAAGCTTTAACTGAAAATATTATATTTCTTACCTTAGACTTTTAAAGTAATATCTTCTGAATTTAAAACTTTAATAAAAGCCCTCTAGAGTTTATAAAATGTGTTTTGCTTCAGGAAAATTGCATTAATGACCCTGGATTTCCGTGGATACTTTCTAGAAGTTCATCTCTACTGTAAAAATTGCATATAAGCCCTTATACTTTCAAAAATGTTTCAGAATGCTCAATTTTGTTGGTTTAATTGCATATGGACCCCTGTGCTTCCTTAAAATCATTCTAGCAGTTCATTTTTGCAGTGAAAAATGCATAGTAGCCCCTGAACTTGTTTCAAATGATTTCAGAAGCATGTTTTCATTGGACAAATTGCATTTAAGCCCCTGCGTTCTTCAGAAAACTTTCAAAATGCTTATTTTGCTGTGAAAATTGCATAAAACTCCCTGAATTTGTTTTAAAACATTCTAGAAGCTTGTTTTCTTGGTTTAGTTGCACTTTAACCCTCAGACTTTACTGAAATTCTTCTAGATGCTTTTTCTTCTGGGCAATTTGTAGTTTAGCCCCTATACTTCATTGATTTTACTCTGATTGCCTGTTTTCAGGGGTAAAATGACCATTTTGCCCCTGAAACTTCTTGGATCATTTTTGAGGCATTTTCTTTCTTTTTTTACCGAGATTTTATGTAGTATTGATGTGCATGCATGCATTAATGGCTAAATTGCATTCTGACCCCTAGAGAGTTTCCTTTGACTAGGGATGCACATTTGACTCTAGAATTCTTCATACATGCATGAATGTGTTTTCCTATGTATTTTTGATGATTTGGGCTTCTGAACGTCAGTTTTCCTCAGAATTTGGGCTTTTTGCACAAAACCCCCTGCATTTTTCATAATTACACTCACACTTGCATTTGGCATATTCTTTCACATCTTTTTGCACGGATTTTCTCATCTTTTCTTCCTTGCTTTATGCACGCTTTTCTAGCTTGTTCTAAGCTTTGTTTTCTCGTCGTTTTCCAGATTTTCCTCGGTTTTCCGTGGTTTTCACTTGTTTTGGTTTTCCATCGCCCAAGGGCGTACAATAAAAGCCTTACAAAGCCGACATGGTCCCGAAATGAGGTTTATTTTCCCCTTTTTGATTTTCTTGGATTTATCCCAATTTTCGTTGTTTTGCGAGACGCTTTCCGAGAATTTCACGATTTTCACGATTTTCCTCATCGCCCAAAGGCGTACAGTAAAGCGGCATTCTCAATGCCTACATATGTCCCTCGAATTAACTTTTTCCATTTTTACTTTGATTCGGTATGTTTTCAGTCATCTTCATGCATGGGCAAATAGAATAAGCAAGTATACATTCAGCAAACCATTGATAGTAGGAAAAGCTAGAAAGACCGAGTTTTCTTAGGCGCATGGGGGTGCTTAACCCCTTCCCCATGTGTAACCAGAATCCTTACCCTTTCTCTGGCCCGCATTCATTTGTGCATTATCCATTAGGCACGGAGCACACGCATACATTCTGCATCTTGTTTGCTTCCCAGTTTTTCTAGTGTTTTTGGTTTTCCTCGTCTTTCCATTAAAAGACTAGGTGGTGACTCCATTCCTTATCCTTTTGTCTTCCCTTGGTGTTTCCAGGTCTTCTCTTCTTCTTCCTAATTCACCATCTTCGCCGTGACCGTATCGGATCTCCTCGTGTGTTCCCGCACACGGAGTAGCACGAGAACCACGCCAAGGGTTCCACCGACATGGTCACAGGAACTGGCAATTCCGCTGGGGATAACCAGATGCTAGCTTTCTTTCTGGTTTCCCTACTTCTCTTTGGTCTGCTTACATTATGCTTGCTTGCTTGTGATATTTGCTTGTATATATTTGACTGCACATGCCATTTTTAGCCTTCTTTACACTGTTGCTATGCCACCGCACACGCACATGCTTTGATTCATGCTTTGTTTGTCGATACTTGCGTTTTATTCACTTACTTGAGCACAACACCAGTACATGCCATGTTTACACCTTTTGCTTGACTTTTGGATGCCATAATTGTGTGTTATTCCTTTCTTTTTTGAATTTGCCATGATTAGGAGAGTAGAGACTTGTTTCCGTCCCTATTTGGTCAAAATAAAACACACAGATTCAGCTAAACAATTTAATAAGGCGTAACTAGAGACAAATGCTCACAATCCCCTCTAGTTTAATAAAATGCAAGTAAAAGACACAAGAGCATATCACATGTTTGATCATGTAGGGCATGCATCTTCTCCTCTAAGTCAACCCACAGTTTGCGAAGGACAATTCTGGCAGCCCGTTCTATAGCTTTGGTGTAGAACGTGTTGTTAGTTTGTCCTCCCTTGTCTGGGGTCGTGTCGGTGCTAGTAGAGGGTACAGCTCCATGCTACTGCAGGAGACGAGGCCACTAACGCACCACTCGTTCACTGCCTGCGCTTTGGCCAGGATTTAGAGCGGGGACCATACCTTCTAACCAGAGTCAAAACCCAAATCCATGAGTGCGTCCCATGTGGTCAGCCCCATGTGGGACATGCATGGTGAGAGAGAGCATGTTAATAGCATTCATGTGCATGTGTGCCATTCATGCCACCCTAACAAACAATTACATAGCTAACTTATTTTCTTGTGTTGTCTTGTCTTCATTCTTTTTCTCTCTCTTTTCTACTGACACTTTAGGTTCTTTTCCTTATGCTAGGATTTGAGTTCTTTGCGAGTTCCTAGGTCTGAGCCTAGGAGTTCCTTTCTGTAACCTCATTCTTGGGGTATCGTTCTCGACTGTCTATTCCTGAGCTGTTCATCGCTTCCAACGATAGCTCCTCGTAGACGTCGTCCTTTTATTTGCAATCGCAACCCTGTCCTCACCCGTTCACGTTCTATCATGGCCCAGCGAGCTTCTGAGACTTCTGCACCTACTACCCTAGAGGGGTTTCCTACTGCTGCCCCTCCTCATTCCCTTGCCTTGACATCACTTACCACTCCATCACTCCATGGTGGCTTCTTCCCAGCACTTGGGGCTCCTCGTCCTCTAGTTTCGGGACAATGGCAGACCTTCTCTGGTCTGGAGCTCACAACGGAGGCGGTTACTGTAACAGCTTCTAGGGTATCTGATCTGACAGTGCCCTATCCTTCTATTGATCCTCATTCACTGGACACTTAGTTTGCTGCGATTGTCTCTTCGATAGGGATCCAGCCTACATCCTCCTTGAACTTCCAGCCTCCTCTGGCATCCCTGTCGCTTGCTGTTCCGACCCTCGGTACTGCTACCGATGGTTCTGCCACTGTACAATCTCAGCAGCTTCTAGCCCTTGCCCAGAGGCTGCAGAACATGGCCTTCTCCTTGGATCCCACTTTGACTGCTCCTGTCTGTCCTGTTCCTGAGGATCCTGTTCTGCCTGCTTAGGCTATTCATGCAACACCAGTCACTTCACCTCTACAGCTATCGCCACAACTTCCTACTATCCCGAAAACGGGCATAGCCACTCTACCAGTAGCATCACATCCACAGCATGCACAGCATCTTCCTCCGGCAACCGGTGGTCAGCCTCTCGGGCTGGTTGGAGTTCATCGACCTCTGAACCTGGCAATACCGGTTCAGCAGTTGTTGCTCCCACACACAACTACATGCACCACACAGCATAACATTTCAATACCTTTGCATCAGGTTCAGGCATCAGCATACACCCCACCACTGGCACACACGCACGGGTACGCTGGTCATCACGCCACAGCACCAAGTGGCGAGATGAAAGATCTGGAGGAGCACATGGGTGCTTTAGATACAACGTACGCGGGACCTGCCACGGCTGCACACTCGATGTCAGCAGCAATGCCTAATGCACTTTGCGCCAGGATGAATGACCTAGAGAAAGCTCTCTGACAAGTGCAGGGCGGGGACCGCCAGTCTTTCTCATTCCGGGACCTCTGCTACTTTCGAGAGGAGATACTCCCTTCGAACTTCCATATCTCGGAATTCGAGAAATACAATGGGAAAGTCTACCGATTTCGCATCTAAGGGCGTACTGTGGCGATCTCGCTCAGCTCCAGGCTGACGAGAGGCTTCTTACTCGCCTCTTCCAAAAGAGTCTCACCGGTCCGGCTCTGAAGTGGTTCACATCGTTAGATATGGCCACCATCAGGACTTGGAACGATCTGAGTGAAGCTTTTCTGGAGCAGTACTCCTTTAATCTTTACATGGTCATAAAGTGCGAGGACCTAGTCGCAACGAAGCAGAAGCCCCATGAGCCCTTCGGGGAGTACGTCGGGCGCTGGCGAGCTCTTGCTTCTTAGGTACGTGATAGACTCTCGGACGAGGAGTCTATCGAAATCATTATTCAAGGAGCGCAGCCAGCCACTGGGGCTCTGCTGAGCATTTAGTCCATCACCACTTTCTCTACTCTGATTAAAGCTGGCACTCACGTAGAGGGTTCACTCAATAGCGGAAGCTTCCTTGCACTTGCGGAGTTTGCCAAGCAGACAATGGCTTATGGCAAATCCAATAACACTAAAAATGGCCACAATGGATCTAACACTGGATTCAGTCGGAAGAAGGAGTTAGCTAGGAATGATGTGGCGTATGTGGGAGCTCCTGCTATGCTAGCAAATGTGGTGAACCCACTAGCTCGTAATGAGGTCATTTATGCACCAACACCTAGGGCACCACGCACTTCATAGATCACAACCACCACTGAGCCGGTCTACCAGCCAGCACCAGCCAGGCAAGAGCGTTACCTAGGGCCTAGGTGGTCACCACAACCTGAGAGAGACTTCACACATCTGGTCAAGCCGCTAAGTGTTATATTTCCCAGGGAAGCGTCATTACTGAAGCTTCCAGAAATCCGCCCACCACCAAACCCGATTCCACCATGGTTTAAGGCGGATTTATTCTGCAGTTACCATAGAGTCGTCGGGCACTCTATAGATAATTGCTACACACTCCAAAATGCTATTCAGAATCTGATTGACCGCAAGGCAATCACTATCAACACACAGGACGCAGAGCCTGGGCCCGCTACACGAGCACTACACGCATCTGCATCCACATCGGGTAACATAGTCAACCAACCTCTGCCTAAGCATGCACCGGGGACTTCGGGAGTCCATTTCCTATATTCGGATGAGGTCGAGGCTTTTGATCCTTCTTGCCTCATCCATGATGTTTCTGAGCCCATTTCTTATCAACTGAGTCAGTCTTTTCTTAATACTGTCAATTCTACTGTGAACATGATTCAGTTGACTACTAGACCGAGGCGCGTGGCTGCCAGAACCACCATGCAATCTGCCCCACCAACATTCTGTTTGTTAGCCAGACCAAGGCCAAACCCGACCCACCAAGTACCAAACCCTCTTTGCTAGCGCCAATCCCTATAGAGTTAAGAGCCCGTGCTCCTATGGTTATCAACCTGACACAGGACACCCACCGCATGCCCTACAGTTACACCGCCAAAATGTGCGTAGAGGTAACGTGGTCGGGAAGGGTGTACAAGGCCCCAGCAGCAAACAAGACTAGTCAGCCTGTGGCCTCATCTACCCAAGTTAAAGCCAACATTCCTGGTCCAATCCATGAAGAGACTACCACCAGAGCTAATCCTACCACCAGAACCAATGCACCAGTAGCCGACATTACCGCCCAGCTGAAGAAAATTAAGGCAGACATTTCTATCTGGGACCTTATCCAAACCTTGGCTAAACATAGAGAAGCATTTCTCCGAGTCTTCCAGGCTACCCATGATCCCTCAATAATACAACCCTCAGCCTAGGAAAACATGGTGGGAATGATAGCTGCACCTAAGGTCATTTCCTTTTCCAGCTCTGAGCTTCCTCTAGCGGGGACAAATCATAATCAGCCCCTTTTCATTGCGGTGCAATACCAAAATTTCCACATTCCTCTTACTAGTCGATAATGGCGCCAGTTTGAACGTCTACCCCTTGCGGACTGCAAGTCAGGTGGGCTTCAAATCGGAGGACATTACTCTGGCTGTAAAGGGAATAACAGCCTTTGATAACATGCACCATGAGGCTTTAGGGATTCTGACCATTCCCATCATCATTGGCCCTACCCGTTTTGAGGTTGAGTTTTATGTCGTTGACCTCGAACTATCCTTTAATCTTCTGCTTGGGCGCCCTTGTCTCCACAAGCATCAGGTCATCCCCTCAACCCTTAATCGCATGATCAAATTCCGTTGGAACGATGACGTTGTCGTTGTAATGGCGGAAAACCTCGAAAAGGAGAAAGTTGAGGCGGTTTCTTCAGTCTCTTCCCATACTGTCCTCTTTGATTCTAGACCCTCTGGTGTACTCTACCGTGTCGACCATTTTGAACCGATCAATTTCATTCCTATTCTTGAGCGTACCAGTCATTTCGCTGCTTTTGGCAATCCCTTTTTGATGGTCGAGAATCTATGCCAAAGATGGGGGTATGAGAAAGAAGCACCTCTCGGGCGGAATGGCCAAGGAATCGCAGAACCAATCACCGTAGAAAGAAGACGCGAGTTTGAAGGACTGGGATACGAGCGCAAGCTACAGGACAGATGTGCATGGCGTTGTAAGTTCCAAAAGCTCATCATTCCTCAAGATTTAAACAATTTTGTCTGTGCGGGATTGCTGGATCCCAATCGAAGTTTGATGCTTGCAGAGCCTGAGCCAAATAAGCCGATCAGTGAGCCAGAATGGGTATGAGTAGAGGACTACTACTCGGAGGAGGAAATTATGGACTTCATAATGGGTTCAACGTCATCCGTGTCCCCAAGGATAGCCATGCTAACATTGTCGCCTCCAGAGTCAGTAGAAGGTCTGTCTACCAATCCGTTTGCAGTTTGGGATGCAGCAAGGGCAGAGTCATCAGTAACCACATCAGAGCAGCAGACAGTGGTGAGAGAACTACAGCCAATGCAGTCGGAACAGGCACCTGAAATACCATTGAGGACCACAAGTGCTTACGATGTGGATTCCCCTTCCCACGAAGAGGAAGGAGATGCCGGGGTGGCTCAAGTAGATAACATGCTCAGCGACTTAGAGGTCATATTTTAGGAGTAGTTATCAGTGTTGGCTAAAGATGTGTAGGATGAAATCAGACATAGGAAAGGGAAAGAAGCAATGACAGAGGACAAGGGAGAATCAGTAGCAACACCGGGTCAGTCTGCAATCATGACCCTTGAGGAAAACAAATCAACAGATGCTAGACCAGAGGAGTTTATCTCTTATCAGTCGGTAGGCAGGTCTAGGTGGCATTACAAAACTTGGCCCTATTTGAGCAGTCGGGTCCAAAAAGAAAAAATCCTGAGTTAGGCTCAGGGGGGAACCCAGGCGGTAGCACTCACATCAGTCAGACAAAGCATAGCTGCCCACCTGTTGCACATGCTGTACAGAGACAACATGATAGTAAGAGCTTTTGTTCATCAGAGGTAGAACAGTCAGGCAAGCTCAGAAATATCAAAGCTAGAAATCATCAGGGGTGCATATAGGGAAACTTGAGATACAGCGACCATTCTGAAACACCATCAGAGGCTGTCGTCCTTGAGGACATGGATTACATCGAGCAATCAGAGCCAGTTAACTCTTGCTACCTGAAAAAGTACTACCAGTGAGCATAAACAATATGTCCTCACTCTGCGACACCAACACTTTCCATACATGCATAAATCCATGCTCTTCCAACATTCATGTAGCTCTGCATCACAACACACTAATTCTCATGCATAATATGCATACATAGGGCATGGTTTGCTTGCATCATCACATGTATAGATCTTAGCCCGATGATGATAGGCGGAATAAGCCTGCCAATGTGGGGAATGTGTAGCACCTCCTCAGGTAGATACTATTCAGGAACCTAGAAAGTGAGGGAGCCACCTTTCATTGTGAATTGGGCGAAGTATCCAAGCTCCTTAGGGACCCTACACCGTTAAGAGGGAGACAAAATGTTAGGGGTGAGAATGAGAGTGTGAGAAATGAAAATAAAAATAAAATATCTGTGAAAGGGCATAAAAGAATAAGCAGACAGAAGTTGCAGATAGAAGTTCGCCCTGAAAAGAGAGGCGTGTCGGGTAACCCTGTCCCTCAAGTTTATCTTGGAGAGGAGTCGGAGTGAATACTTGGGAGAAATGTCCAAAAGGGCCTAGCCAACCCTTTAAACAAGCAGTAGCTCCCCACCATAGACCAGGTACCCATTACCTCCAAGTCAGGGATAGGGTGAGCCCATATGCCTATAAGGGAGAGAATAAAGAGTTAATAAAAATAAAAAGCAGGGGTATGGTCCAGTGGGGTTTGGAATGGAGCCCAAAACACAGTGACCCATTTCCAGAGAGCCACCTGAAAAAACTAGAGGCTTGGATAGAGTCTCGTGAGGTCTGGTGTTGCCATTCCCTTGTACTTGGTGTAACCATGCCGGCGAGGAGATTTTGCAAAAGAATGCGAAATCGGTCGGCAAAATCACGTCGAAAAACAAAACAAATGCAAAAATGCAGGAGTCGCCACCTAGTCTATTATGGAAGACAAGGAAAACCATAAACATGAAAAGTCATGCAAAACAATAAGGACAGGTCTGCG